>OOFJ01104753.1:6208-16677 GCA_900323375.1 Benthosema glaciale
GAGATTACCTATGTCATATATATATGGGAATGTCAATATATGGCCATATTGTGACAGTCTCATAGTCTCATAACCAGTGTGGTTGCCACCACGCAGGTCACACTTGCAAATGAACTAAGTTGGTAAAACACATGGATCTCCATACAGTATGTGCGAGCTGACTGTCATCACCTGGATCTCCATATATGAAGACCATGACACTGACCTCATCAAACCCTGGATAGCCATACATGGTTCGACATACTAGATCTGCCAGCAACTCTACATCTGACCTCACTGACACCAGATTAATAGTTTAAATCCTGCTTCTCAACTGTGCCGTATTAAGAAGCTCTGTTGTTTCAGCGCGACCCTCAAGGCGTCGGTCTTACTGGTATTAAGTACCCAAGGTGTGTGTGTGTGTGTGTGTGTGTGTGCGCGTGTGAAACATGAAAACAAAAATTGCAGCAGTAGCAATGATCATTATTTTGTACTTTACAGATGAGAATATTCCTGGACCCCCGCTGGAGCCAAGAGAACAGGTACAATCCAGTGCAATCTTTAAAGTTTACAAGTGCCTTGTTGACACTGCGTGCGTGCGTGCGTGCGTGCGTGCGTGCGTGCATGCGTTTCTTGTAACTAATAAAGCAATTGATCACTGTCATGTCTTCCACAGGAAACATCAGTCTCATGCAGGTAACAATATAATATCAATATACCTTTTGAAAACTCAATATTCATAATGTTTTAATGTAAATAATACCTATAACAAGAGCACACATCTTGGTATAGCATGTTCTCAGGTGTACCTGTGTCTATATTCTAGATCTTTTCCTGCATCATCTAGCAAAGAGCTGGGATCTGGAGTGAATCTACAGGAAGTCAGAAGAAGAGAGTGAGAGCTGTTTTTAAGGAATACTCAGAGAGAACATGTTGGTAGATAAATAATGGTTGGAAGATGGAAGGAAATGCTATTCTTGTCCTCACTGGCAAAATACAGACAATGCTTTAATTTATGTCCAGTAGTAGGGTGTTCAAATTATAATTTATACCAATAAAATATATTTATAATAAAAGGCAGGATGTTGGAGAGGAAGGCGATGAAAATTGTTACTTGTTGTTAATACTATAATATCCTCTCTCTCTTGCTCACTAGCACAGTTACTTTACAAGGTGTAGCAATAGTGCAATAGAGCAATAGTGCCACTTATTGGTAAGAAATGGCAGCTTCAGAAATGCACAACATATTTGCAAAAACTATAAATTACAAATGATTCTGTCTTTTCTGTTTCAGCAAACGGAGAGCAACTAAAAATGTAAGCAGTGAATCATGCAACAAAGTTAGTCACCATATAATTATTATTTAATAATCTATGTTGTCCTTGCTACATTGCTAGAGAGGACTAGCCTGGCATGGACCAGACTAGACAAAGATATTAGTCTGGAACTTCTATGTTTAGGTTTTATTTCCGAGGGGCAGTTCCAAACAGATTCCAAAGTCTTACTTTGAATAGTGGGCTCTGATTGGTCCAATTTTGGGCTGAGGGAAATATAATTCAAACTGAGGAGTGCCAGACCCAATCTGCCCAGGGATTTTTTTTCCTGTGGCAGTTTGGGCTGGTTTCCAGGCTAAGAGAGGACCTCTTCATTTTATGGACAATAGTGTTTTCATCTCTCTTGTATTTCCCACTCAACAGGCAGAACTCAGTGCACACCCTGAAGGTCAGTGATTTAATTCTTAATTCAACATTTGTGAAACTAGATTATTGAAATGCTGCAGTAACCAAATCTTAACATATTTCAGGTTTACGTGGCTCTGACGATGAATCACCCAACCACACCAGTATACGACATTCTTTGGATTTAGATACAAAATGTCATACATTCAGCTCACATCAAAAATCTAAAAGCCATGGTAAGTGGTGCAAGAGAGCTTCAATGTTACATTAGAAGTATTGATGAATGTTAAAATGAACCAATAACCTTTGTCAGTTTCTTTTTGCTTAAAATCAGAAAACAAGCCATCAAGGCGTCAACACCATGAATGGCCCCAAACTAAAGAAGATTTTGATCAACATGATTTTGTTTCAAATGAGAAACCGCGTCAGGTAAAATTGGCTTTATTCTCGGGCATCCCAATGTGGAATGCCCTGCAGGTTCTTCTTGTAAATTTGCCTAATATGTGTATTCCCATGTTACATAGCATGCAACACGTATGCATATACATTTAAATTAGGTCAATATAAAGTTGATATAGTATATAGCAATAGCATATTAAACATCTTGTCAATTTGCCATTGTTTAGATAAAGTCACTATTCAATGATTTGTAACTTACACTATCTCTTGACAGACCTATCGTGAGGAGGACTGGTATGTTGGGTCTTGTAACCGCTCAGAAGCAGAGCACGCCTTACACCTGGTCAATAAGGTATTGATCACTAAATAATATAGCAGATATACAAGCTCACAGGGTGTCACTTTGTGCCACGTGGTGTGCTTGCACATCTGCTATTTTTGAAACAAATCTTGAAAGTATTTGGAAAATGTTGAATCATTTTGAAATACGAGAACTACTGATTTAG
This sequence comes from Benthosema glaciale, assembly GCA_900323375.1. Taxonomy (NCBI): domain Eukaryota; kingdom Metazoa; phylum Chordata; class Actinopteri; order Myctophiformes; family Myctophidae; genus Benthosema; species Benthosema glaciale. The sequence goes on from OOFJ01104753.1 coordinate 8,772, forward strand.
AAGGCCTTGACGACCTTGCAGGCTAAAATGCTCGGTCATTGTTGTTATAATAATTGGCATCAATCTTGGTAGGATGGTGCATTTTTGGTGCGGGATTGCTCAAGGAGTGTTCCCGGTGAACCCTTCGTCTTGGCAGTGTATCACGGGAAGAAAGTTTACAATGTCAAAATTCGGTTCAACGAAAAGACCAGCAAATACGCCTTAGGAACAGGCCAACGGACAAATGATGTGAGTATAGGCATACATGTATATTGAAACCCTATTCTTGTAGAACTGCTATTTTTGTATGTTAGGCTTAAGACATTATATTCACCTGCTATTTTTCCTCAGATCTTTCAGTCTGTGGCAGAGATCGTCAAATTCCACTCCGTATTTCCTATAATACTGATCCCTACTGATCGAAAAGGGAAAAAGGAACCAGTGAGAACCTATCCAGAAAACCTTATGCTAACATGTCCCATCACAAGCCAGGTGATAGCTGGCTTGAACAGCTCATAGGATGAAACGTTTGATGGAGAACCTACCCACTTCTTTTACTGATTTGTCTTCCTTCAAATGTACTTTGGAAAATGCAAAAATGGCTTTGTACCTATTACTTACACTGTGTCTGTACCTACTACCTACCTATACTCCACACTTCACTGATCCTATAAGACCACATACTGTAAACACTTCCTCGTCACTCCTAGGCCTTTCATTGATTGTTTCTTGTTTGCAATGATCTAGGAATGTATTGAGTTATCAAATCAAGAGCATCAGTGAATAAAATACATGTAAATAATAGTGAAATAGAGCTAGTATTTTGTCATTTGTGTGTGTGCGTGCGTGCGTGCGTGTGTGTGTGGGGGGATCATCAATTTGCCAGCAACAAAATCCCATCCAGAAAACTGTGTGCTGACATGCCCTAGCTTCACAGTGGCCAGACACTGATCTGCCAGGGCAAAAAACATGTTTTGCCCTCGGCTGATTGCACGCAGTGTGATATTACATCATATTGGTATGGCCAAGCCATGCTAGACATGCCCCCTTCGCAAAACATGATGTTGAACAGCTGATAGAAAACTTTCTTTTGCTGTCTTTTTTCAAATATACTTTGGAAAATGTAAAAATTGCTTTGTACCTTTGTAGCACTGTATCTGTACCTACTACCTACCTATCATTCTATTTGGTTCTTGTTTGTAAAAGGTTTTGAGTTTGAACTTATGAAATCAAGAGCATCAGTAAATAACTTGACCACACACACACACACACACACTCACAAATAAACCATTCATTCATTCATGATCATTAGTCATATCGACTATGCATGCACCTCATGGTACTATAGTACCACAAAGACATTAAAAACAAAGCTGCAGACCTCTCAAAACAAAATCAGGTTACTACTTGTCCTCTCATCCAGAACTTACCTCACACCTGCTCATTATGTTAGGATGGGATGGCTCATGGAAGGTAAGAGTAAAGCAACTTGCAACGGGCCTGGTCTTCCATATATGCAAGAAAACAGGGATAACCATGTACCTGTCAGACTACTTCAATAGCGTAAAGACACACTCAGACTCAACAGGGAAAATGTACACAAAAATGGGGTCAAATGTATTCTATTGCTATGCCACCAGAATGTGGAATGCCCTATGAACAACAAAGAAATAGAAAAAGTGTAACTCCTTAGCCTCCTTATCTCCTTAACCCATTGACCTGGTGTAACCTATACAATTGTTTTTACCTTAAATGCCGGCTGCGCCCTCTGTCACATACACTGTGTCTCATATAGCAACATCATTTATTTTTGTAATAACAATTCAAATGTTTTCAGAAACCCTTGGGTTAGGTTTTAGGAGGCGTTTTTAGAATCGGCCTCAGATCTAAATGGGTTAATTCATAGTTTGTTGATAGATTGTACTATATAGTCATCCAGATACTCATTGATGGCATACCATATAATGTATATTCTCATTCATTGTTGATGCTGTATACACCAAAGGCATAAAAGGAGGTCCGCACATCTGTATCACTGGAGTTAGTCAGACACAGCCTTTTATCTTTATTCCTTTTGAATCCGACATCTGACTTCAAAAGGTTGTGACTTTTGATCTTTGACACTGTATTGATTCTTATATTGATAGTCAATACATATATTCATTGTTATAGTCACTGTTGATTGACAGCATCCACTCATAACGTTTGCATGATTATATATTTACTGCACATTTATATTTGATAATGTAGACATTCAAAGACTCATTCAAAGACACAGTGCAGATCTCTAGGCCTGCAGGACTGCGTTTATTTTGTTTAGTTCATAACTCTTGCCTAGTGCATCTCAAGTGTGTTCATTCTCATTTCTGTGACAACTGAATCCCTCGAGGATCAATAAATGTGTATCTCACAGTATCACCCTTAGCATTATTCATTAATAGCATTAGCATGTCAATTGATCCAAGCTCTTGGTGTAAAAACTAATATACACACTGTGACAATGTAGTCATTCAATAAAAATCTTTATGTAAAATTACACAGCTGTAAATACAAAAATTATGAATGAACACAGACAAAAATCGTAGTTGAAATTTAAACAATGTCCTTTTGAAAGAATATGATAATATATCCCACACAAAACCAAGACAGGAAGGCAAATAAAAGGTTTCAGAGGCAATAATACAACTATGTACAGTCTTCTAGAATGCAATACTGATGGCTGCCAAGCAGCCTCAGACAAGAGGCAGTGTGCACTTAACACACCTGGAAAATGTATACTGTACAACATGTGTGGCAGGATTCACTGTGAACATGTTAGCTTTAGTAATAAGAAAAAATAGGAACACTAGTCATATTTAAGTCCGAGTAATATACTATATATACACAGTAATTCAGGGGTAAAACAGGTTGGCAACTAAACTCCAGGAACTCAGTTATATTAGGCCTAGCATTTTTATACTATATTTAAAAACAAGAATACACAGGTCAACATTACGATTTGGTCGGACACTACTGCTATGCAAAAAATGATCTTTGCATAACATGGCTCTGAATCTGAATACAGTAATACTGTATGTTTTTTTTGTTATTTTTTAATAAAAAAATCTGGAAACTCCAGCATGTACAGTAAGTAAGCATGTTAACTTTTTTAACACAAAGATGATCAGTTGTATGGTCCATGACAGCAGCGATAAGTTATGTGCTTGCTTTCACTCAGTGTAATTTTGATTTCACAATATGAACAAACTAGCCTGAGATGGGACATGGGAAATGATACAAAATAATTTAATCCTTTGAAAGGGGGTATACAGTATACACTGCACATGCAATAATAATGATTCAAGATGACTTTCAAGTCGTAACACTTATTTCTGACACAGTACTTAAGATAGGTACCCCTGTGACTGCTAGCTACTACAGTGGGGAAGTGTTTGTTGCTCAAAACAATCAAACAGCATTGCACTTAAAATGTGTTCCATGTCTGTACAAAAAATATGGAACTAAATGTTGAATTTCTTGCAAATGTCAATATCATCCCATTTGTTTGTTCATATATTTCTACTGTTCATTTTCAACATTCGTTACAACAAGCCAGACAAAGTCAGGAAAAGACTCGTACAGTGCAGCCTATCACCTCATATTTATGTCCCATGACTTTACCCAACCGCATCTTCAAGATTTGGCACGTTGGAACTACGTCAGACGTTCCTGTATCAGTAATAGACAGTGCTCTCACTCCGCCTTTAGGGACCTGCGGCTTGGGATGATTAAGCACCACCACTGGCTGGTTTGGACCCGGGCGCTTCACCAGCTGGTCTACCTTCAGTGGTGCTGGGCAAAGGATGGCATTTTCACTTGAAGTGTCTATGTGAGGTTGAGCCTTAAACTGGAACGCCTCGCTTGGCCTCAGCCTTTTCTTTTGAGGTTTCCACCAGCCTACTCGTATCCTTTTTAAAGACACTGTGAGGAATTTTGAGGAAGCATCTACATCCTCCGTGTTTGGTGACACGTGTGGGGGTTGCCCTGGTATGCCGTGGGTGGGTGCATCCATGTTAAAAGCGGTGTTGGACAAAGCTTCATCTTGACACGTCATGGGCTGAGATTTTGGAGCAGGACTAAAAGCATACTTTTTAGTGTCATTTACAGGGTCACCGTTTCCTTCTCCCTTGACATTAGAAGGGTTCCCAGCTGATGTTGGATCATACTTTTGTGTGTGCTTCATAATGTCAGCCTTTCCGTCTTTCTTGAGTTTAGAAAATTTGATCTGAGGTGATGTTTGAGACAGCCGAGAGCATGTAACATTTTCCAACTTTACAGCATTGCTGGTCTCTTGGGTCACTGATGTCTTATGAGGGGAAACATCCGCCATGACCACCTGGGCACAGCTTGCTGACACAATAGTCTCCTCCCTTTGCCCTGTGACCATGTTACTCGTCTTGGCAGAAACTGAAGGTATTGTCACAGGGGAGTTGCTTTTGCTCATCATCTGTAAAGCCTTCACTAATGGTTGCATAGCACCTTGGACAGCCCCTGGTTGTTGACACAAAGAAAACACATGCGAGATCACTGGGAATCCTTTAGGTTCTGGTGTATCTCCTACAGTGGGCCTAGTACCATTGCATCTCCTTGACTGTGTCCAAGCTGAGGGCTTTTGGCTTTTAAGAGTAGAATCTTCTCCCATTTTAGGTGGCTTTATTTGTAAAGGAGTGATTGATGTCTTGTGTCCATTCAGATTTGGTAAGGATGGCGCTACACTTACTTTATCCTTAGATACTGAAAGTGTTTCTTGTACATTTGTTGCTCTGAGAACACTATCAAACAGACACTGTTGCTTTTGGAGAAAAAGTCCATAATCATGTTTCAAATTCTTGTTTGTAGTAGTGCTGTCCTTAGTGCCAACCTCCACTGGTGCACCATTCACAGCCATTTGCAAATTCTGAAGATGAGTTTTTGGTTGACTGGCATTCCTAGTTGAGACACTGGGATGCTCTAAAATCGAACCGTTTGTCCTACATGGCATCTTGCTGGACAGGCTCCTCACACTGCTTATTGACAGATTATAAGGCTTCGCTAAAGTAATTGTGGGATATGCTCCATTTGTTTTTGGAGTTTCTTGCGGTGTTATTTTGATTCCTCGAGTTCCTGCAGTCACTGTATTTGGTGAGCACCTGGCAACCTTGGGTGGATGAATGGTATGATATTGTGCCATGTCCAGCATTTCTTTTAATGTTCTCTTGGTTCCACATGCTCCTCTACCAGTTGAATTTGGAATGCTTGTGGCTCCCTTTGTTGGGAAAACTCCAGGATGCTCTGCATTAGGAGACTTTGTGTCAGAGAGCCTTCTATTAACTGTGCACGTTACTGCACTCCCTGATTGTGCGTTTGGGGTCTTGGATGTGGAAGATAACGGTTTCCCAAATGTGGCATTTTGTGAGCTCACAGGTATGATCCTAGTGTCTTTTGTCGTAGATTCATCTCCTTGTTGTGAAACAATTCTCAGCTTTAATTCTTTTGTCCCATTGACGGTTTTCACCTCGATAAGCTCAACCAAGCAGCCTGCAGGGATCGACACTTCATCTGGAAGTGAGACAGTTAGAGCTCTGTGGTGTTGAATTTGTTCACCTGTACGGGACTGCAGGTTTTCGCCTACTTTGGGACCACTGGGCAAATGTATGTCCACTACTTTACTTCCCTGCCTGCCCTTTTCCATTCTGTTTGGAGGTGGCATGAGCGGCGCTGTGACACGAACAAGTGGCCTCACTGATGAAGTGTCATTTATTGTCACTCTTGGCAAGGCACTGGGGACAGGGGCATGAGGGTTTTTTATCACCTCAGGTTTATTGAGCCCCTGGCCGGGGGGATTAACATGTAAACACTGAATGTGAGTGACAAGGAGGTCCTGCCTCATATAGCCCTGACCACAGTATTGACATGTGTATGGATACTTTGTGGTATGCTGTTCCAGGTGTGCATGCAACTCTGCCTTGCTGTAAGACACATGGTTGCAGTAAAAGCAGTAATATTTCGTTGCTGCTAAATGTTCCAACATGTGTGTATTGAACACTATGGGGTCTGAAGAAACATATCCACACTTCTCACAATACATCGCTTGTGATGTGTTCAACAGAGAATCCAAACCTAATTTGTCATGCTGTCGATTCAATTCCGTCGTCCTTTGATAACCGGTGGGCTGCATGGCTAGTAGACAATAATCCTAAAGTGTAATTTCAGAGTATTGGTTCTTTGCCATTCATATCCACTTGACCAGGTTTCCCCCCATGCAGGAGGAGGGTACGTCTTTGCCACCAGTGGACTAGGGCGCTATAGCTGCCTTCTTCCTGTATACAAATAAAGAAAAAAAAAGGTTGCATGATTAATAATCTAACAGTAACACATGGATGTATATATCACAACAACAACAACAACATTACCACCTGTCATAGCGCTTATCGTGTCAGCCATCCGGAAGCTGCGCCCCCTCCCCCGCACCCACGATCAACTACAGGGTTTTCAGCAAGGTTTTTCTCCTCTCTATGGTTTTCTCTCTCTGAGGCTATGGGCTAGGCTATGCATGCTAAGCGTTCCTGCACACCAACCAACTGCATGCACACAAACCATAATGAACGCATATCCATTCATTTATCAACAGTAACTAACCGCATCAACACTGCTAAAATGTATTATATTTATAGTTGTAAGAAATTAGGATAAAATAAAATACAAAATAAAAGAATGTCCCCCGGTCATAACGGAGGGGGTTTGCAAAGGCGAAGGCCCCGATTTGACTATTTACACGTTCCCGTAAGGTAACGGGACAAATAGCACACATACCAGCTGAAGTGTTGTTAATAGACGCACTCGACCTTTGTGCGTTTAACAGATGGAATCCACGATGTGTCAATATCGTTGATCAATGTCCAGTAATTGGAGACGTTTGCTAAAAACACACGGGCAATCCGTAAAGCGCTGCTAACGCTATGATCGCATCTCTCTTGTATCTTCCACTACGTAATGTGCGTACTGTACTCTTGCGTATTCTTTACGCCGTTCACCTAGTAAGGCTTGTTGGCTAGGAGGGAGAAAGAAGGAGAGGATGCACGGTGACTTACATAGCGGTAAGCGCATGCGCAAATAAGCGTGGTTGGCAGTGTTGCCGGGTTTGGTGAGAGAAACAAGCAAGCATCATTTCCTGGATGATTATGTTCCCCCTCATGTCAACAAGGACCCCCAAATTGACAATTAGCCTACGGATTGATTGATTGCTTGATTGACATTTAAACAAAGACTGTTAACTGTGAGTGTGACGACACCATAAAGCAGGGGTTTTCAACAGGTGGTCCGTGGACCACTGGTGGTCCGTGGGGGTATTACATGTGGTCACTGACCATACATTAGTATTATAGGATTTGTTTAAGTTTTTAATTTTCTTTCCACTAGTTGAGAAACCATGAACTGAATGACCTGGTGACCCTATGATGACCATCCATGTAGTCATTTTACTGACAAGTTGGAGGTCAAGAAATTCAACAGAAATGGGGAGTTACAATATCAAGAATGGGAAGTGCACCAGATTGTCTGGTTGAGTCATTATTATTATTATTATTATTATGAAATTATTAGTAGTCAAAGAACCAATGGTTGAGAAACAGTGGGATGCATTGGCTGCATAGGAAGTGATACAAAAGCACTAATCTTAGCCCATATCCCCACCTAACACAACAGTGGTCCCCAGGTTGATTCTAAGTCAGGGTTGTGGTGGTCCCTCGTCCACAATCAGTTGAAAACCCCTGCTATGTAGTCATTTGCAACATAATGTATTAAAAGGGCCAAGAGGGTAATTTCATTCAAAATGCAGTTGATCGGGGACCTGGTTAGGCTCCAGAACATATAACTCCTTTTCCCCATGCTACTAGCCACTAGGGTGTGT
>OOFJ01104760.1:0-12749 GCA_900323375.1 Benthosema glaciale
CTTGTGGGACCACTGTATTCTGGGTCAGTGAGGTGGGGTACAGTGCCCGACTGACCGTACGTTGCCTTATGGTTGATGCCACGCTTGGGTGATTAGGCCTCATTATGGTGACACTTGTGCTACACTAATTAACATGCCTGTTACCGCAGTGCTGCTACCGCAGCTCTCTTCTCCCACTCACCAACGTCCAGGTCTGGGCGTCTGGCTGTTGTCTCTCATCTTGCTCCACACAGCCGGACAAACAAATTGAGGAGTGGACCTGACACTGTGTCGTTAGTGTTGGGGCCAGTCACAGGTTTGATGATGATTCCCCCTCTCACCAATGTGTTGACAGCTAAATTAACTCCACACACTCAACTGTAACAATACATTGGCACTATGTGTTGTCACACACAGAATCAAACCATAGTGAAACACACAGTGTTTGAAAATGTTACAACCAGGCATGCATTTGAGTGTCATCCATCTCCACTGCGGGGGAAATTCTCTCACTGCAGGAGCTCGGGTGAAATCGACAGTGTTTCCAATCCAGACGCCTCTGTGTCTACCTAGACATTTGACGGTTGAGCTGTCAGTCCTTCTCTAACACAGTCGTGTAGCAGCTGGAGTGAGGGAGAGAGTTGAGGGACAGTTAACCATCTAATCTCCTCCACGCTGTTATTTACATAGCAAAAAGAGCCCTCATATCTCTCATTCAGACCCTAGAGTGTGTACATATTCAACAGAAAGGTCTCAGCATCCTGTTGTTGCCGCTGGCCTTGTCTCCGCGGCAGAGACCATTAGCAACCAGTGTCAGCGCGAGGGCAGGTCTGTGTGGGGAGAGGGGAGGTCTGTGTGGGGAGAGGGGTGTCTCTGGGGGAAAATTTGGTGTGGTGGATTGGAAGGGGCTGGGGGGGTTAGGTGTCATATTGCGAGTCGTCAAACAAAGCAATGAGATTACCGCCAGAAACTGGGTTTAATATCGGAGCCCAGATATTGCCAGAATCTCCACTGTGCCCAACTTAAAAATGTCAAACATGATTTAAAAGGTTATTACACTGCCTAGCAGGGACAAGGAGGCTTTCTACTCCCCCCCTTCTTTCTTCACTCGCTTTTTCAGAAGCTTGAAATTTCTAATAAATCTCTCGATATTGTATCAGATTCAGCCTGCCTGTCTGGTTGCTGGTGATTATACCAACCCTGTATGGTTTCAGGGAGGAGTGATCCTTGAGGAAAACAACAAAAATCTAAATGCATTACATTTAAAAGACAAGACTTCTATTAGAAATCTAAAAAAGGCATAATATTCTGAATTGATCCCAATGTGGGCTCTGTGTACTTTTTTTGTTGCTTGTGATTATAGCAGCCTTTTGTGTTCCCTGTGTGACTGTTCTATGATCTAAGCCGAGAGGACCCCTGTTGAAACAGGCCTTTTCCAGGGGAGGCCTTTGATACTTGCAGGACCCATTAGATGTCTTGTTCAAGCACATTAGTTCCACTGTTGACTGGGGAGCACTCAGGATGACTGGGGAGGCCCATGCCCTGGTACTAGAGTCAGGATAAACCCTGGTGCAGGGGCTCAGCAGTAGACCCAGAGAAGAGACCCCCTCCTGGGATAGATCTTTCTGCCATGTTCTAGGGTCAGAGCAGCTCTACTCGGATCCATTGCTTATCATCCCACTTCAGCATTATCTTTCCCCAAGCCATAGCCTGCTGTATGAGTGTAGCGCTTCACTAACATGCATATGCAATGAGTTCTGAATTCCCATGCACCTGCTCTCTCCTAGACCCCCCTCGGGCTATAAGACTCATTTGCCCCCACCCCCACCTACCCTTCCTCACCTCCGTAATGCCTGCTGAAAAGCCAGTGAAGGGCATCATATGTTTCACAAAATTGCTAAATATCATAACAAAAGGTTTATTCGCATCTAACCAAATTACAGTGTGACTGTTGCACCAGATACTGTGATGATTTTCACAAAATGTATGTCTAAAATGAACAAACGTTTAGGCTGTCCAGAGATAATACAAATAATACAATAATAAAAGTCAACTCACTCTTGCCACTTGTTGATGAATAAGGCTATCGCACAAGAGGAGCCAAGAGTTTGGTTGTAACAAAACGTTTATATCACTAAATTAATCTGCCATCCATCTTGTCAGCCATGCTGTTCAGCATTCCCGTAGCAGAACATCTCTAAACATCTTCAAATGACACCTGCACACAGAGAACCCGGAAACGTGATGCGTGATGAAGTCTTTATTTTAGACTGCCATTAGCTCCACTTTCTTAATGTGGAATTGCCCAGTACATGTACACAGGCTGGAGGGCCCTTATGATGCATCTGCAAGCTCCACTCTTTTTGTATCTCATCAGCAGGTTTGTGGTGTGCCTTGTTGTTCGAGGGGTGCATGCTCATTTGCAAATTTGTGTGCTTCATAAATCATTGGCTCACCCAGCGGTAAAGGAGGAGGAAGTGGCAGGCAGTGAAAGCGTGCTCTTTAAGCACCCCCAGCTGCTCGGGGGACCTATAGGCAAAGATTAAAGCCGAGAGAAAGGAACCCGTCCGTCAAATCAGGGTGCCTTTTTCAAATCTCCTATTTTGTATACTATACAGTATAATGTATACTTGTGGTTTGGGATATGGCTGATCATTATGCACTAGTACTACCGGTGTTTGTGAAGGGCTATTAAGAAAAAGCCAGAGAAAAGAGAGTTGGAGGAGCGGTGGTAAAATAGGCAGGAATAATAAAACCGTTTCCCTGGCAGGCAGCCAGACAGAGTGTGAGGGCAGGGTTCAGATACAAAGAAGAATAGGGGACTTGGAAGACAGCCAGTCAGATTTCACAGTTTTCGTCCCTCCTCCTCTTCCTCGCTCCCCATGTTTATTGTCAATGCCAAGATCTTTTGCCAGAACGTAATGGAAACTGGCCTTAGCTACTAGACGTATGCTAGTAAAGTAGTAGAGCAGGTCTGTAGAAAGTAATTGGTGCAAAGTGGCCAGAGCTAGTGTTCTGCTAGCAAGGTATGAGAGCAGTCTGTAGAAAGACCACCTCCTCATGATAGTCAATAAAACTTGGTCTGCCATGTTTAGCCTTGTAACTATGACTCCAGGTTACCATCTTGAATTATCTTCCAAAAGATACGATGGTTCGCATATTCCGAATCACAAAAAATGTAGTACACGTTTCTAAGTCAGGACAATAGATTTGAAAAGTCTATCCAAAAAAAGTTCACATTTCCATGACTATAACTATTGTACAGTACATCAATCTTGGAACCCATCGGATATCGTCTGATGTCGATTTGGTCTCTGGGGGTAGGGGCTGTCAACTGACCTCAGAAATTAAATTAAACTTTCAGGCTTAAAAATCTGCAGATTTCTTTATTTATATTAATTTATTGTTATTATATTTTGCATACACAATCGTGCACACATTGAATCTAATGTCAGAACTCGTCAATCAGGGCACTCACCGCTGATTGTCAACAACATTTATATATAGGTCATGTTTTATTTACCTTTGGACAGGTTGACAACTATAATATAATATAATCTACAATTACCAAGTCAATTAACCAATCTGGAAAAGGCAATTAAATACATAATTTGGAAAGACATTTGGTACACCGTACACAGTATAAATGACAACTGTAATTCATTTATGGCTGAACTTCAAACAAACAACTTAATGAAGAAACTTCAGAGATCATCTTTTATTTTATTTTTAACGTTCAAGGTTGTGGTTTATTGTTGTTGCAGCTTGTGTACAGAATACATAAGTGTTATGTTTGTTCAGACATTGCAGCAGCATAGGTAATAATAGGGTTTTTAGGGTTTAGAAAAAACAAACAAAAAAAGAGAGAACAGTATGCACACAAATGTCAAAGAGATAATCTACCCTGTTTAAGTGAAAATAAATATATAGTCCCTCTTGAAACAAACCGAAGGATCTCAAGAAGAAAGGAGAATATGAGAGATTTATTTACTTCACTGAGAGACAATGTATTGTTAATGTCATAAGATGCATGTGCTTTGCATGCTGCTCGTGATACAGGTTGTTAATGTTTGCATAGTTCTACTCATTTGTATGTGGATATGGAATGGATGTAAATGTATTATTTATGTTCCTTTATGATATTATTTGATAACTTTGAATGAACTCGCACAGTCTAATTAAAAGCCCTCCAGTGTTTCATCACAACCCAGATATTTACTACTAGGTTCGTAGTAGTAGTCACCTAGTCTTGTTTTCAGTATGCCACAGAAATTTCAAGCTGAAATCGGGAAGAGACCAGCAGCACCCTTTCCATGTGGAACTTTGCGCTCACACCCCTGCTCTCCAAATATTCACCATGGTAGGGCAGACACCAAGCACGGTATAATATGCACAGCCTGATTCTGGAGCAGACATGATGCCCCAGACTGACACTCACTCAGTGGTAACAAGCTGCACTCTGTCTTCGCCTCCCTCAGCCTACGCCTCCTCCCCGGGCCTGGAGGTTTTGTCAGAGCACAAAAAAAGGAACCGCTGACAATGTGGGCTGCTGATGCTTATTACTGCAGCCGACATCTCAGAGCTGTCAGGGTGATGTGGGGGAAATTGGGCTGACGGCTTTCATGGAGGCCGTTCCTCCCGCTGTTCCCTGACTTGAGGTTTGAGAGAGAGAGAGAGAGAGGCGCGTCACTAGTCACTGGACCATCACCTGCATGCAGCAGAACTGGTAGAAACACTGGTAGCTGCGTGTGCACTGGAGGCAGTAGTAGCTACTAGCTAATGCTTTTCCTCCCTTTTTTAATTTAAAAGCTTAACCACTTTGAACGTGGCATGCATGTCATTATAACTTAACCCCCCCCTCCCCCAAAACATAAACATAAAAACATTAATAAAATTAAGTGAGCTTCTAGATCTGCACTTTCTTTCACTATTTGTTGTACGGTGAAGTATAGGGCAAGTCGACTCATTTGCATCTTGTCTTACTTGTACTACTATGGTGTGTTAAGCTTTTTTCCTCATCTCTCTTTCTGTTAAGGGTGTCCTGTAGTGAGGACTCTTAAGAGTGAGAGAGTGAGCAGTCAACACCAATGGAAAGCGTTTTATCAGTGTTTAGTAGAGGATAAACTAATCCTTGGGATCTTCTTGAAGGGTGCTCAGTCCCCTTTCCTTTCCTGGGGGAAATGGGTCTGTTTCCGACTGCTAAAAGCACACACATGCTGCTCACTGATACACACACACACTCAGTCATGCATGCATGCACACTTACAGTACAAAATAATAAACCTAGATATAGTTAAGTCATTAATGAAGTATGTGTGATCCATTTATAATACAAAAGCCTTCAGAGATGTTCAGACAAATGCGCACGCACACGCACGCACGGACACACGCACAGGCACACACACATACACAGACACATACACACCGCCCACTCAATCCCTTCCCTGCCACCTGCTAACCCACATCCATAATGTTTTCCTGCTCCCCTGCAGCTCATCAGGGATTAGGGAAATTGCCTGGAATGAAAGAAATATGTTCTTTGATGGGCCTCTTTTATGCACATGGTGGCACAAGACGCAGCTGGAGGTTCCTTCTGGAACCAGAGGAAAGGGGCTCAGCCGTGGAAAACGGAGAGAATGACACTCCGTCTTCATAATGGATATTTTTAGCTTCTGTTCTGAGTAGCTATGAAATTTGTCACTTTGTATTTTGTATGCTAACTGTTGAAAAATGCACTGGAATTTCTTCTGGCGTCGACCACTGGTACCATGTGTATAGCTCTAAATTCGTTCAACAGATGCTGAGTGAATGTGGGCATCCTGTAGCCACACCCCCCCACCCCCCAATTAAATTGGCTTGGCTGCAGAGTTAATGGAACCTTTTTTTTTAAACCATATATCGTCATGTGATGCCAATTCACTCCTGCCCAACACACATGTGGAAGCCTGGCAAATACCAGTTGGCCCACAGGTGGGGTACCAATGCTCCGACTCAACAGTCACCAACTGGCTTCCAGGAGGTAGCGACCCAGGGTGCACATATGGGTGGAGACCAGCCGGGCAGACTTGCTGGTAGGGGTCTATAATTGTGCCCAGTGTGGCTTTGCCCATTAAAGGTCTAATTCAGCCCCTCCTCATTTGATGGTCTGTGAAAACGCTCCATCCTGTTCCACAGGAGGGACAGGAGGTTTTGATGGTTGGGGTTGTAATTGTAGGGTTTTAGCGAGGATTGTACCACACAAGCTACAGTTTACAGTAGCACCACAACATATACAGTACATAATGCACAAGCTTCCCCGTAGTTCGGACCTGTTAGATTTTACATACAGTACATTCTTGCGTGATTGAAGAAGAGATCTAGAGTAAGGGCCGCTACAGAGGGTAAATCCGCTAAACCAGTATGGCATGCTTTTCTTTTTTTTCAGTGACAAATTAATACGGGTCTTGTTGTTTACTTAAGGTAAACAACAAGCTTGTGCGGAATTCACCTTTAAGTAAAATTGATATACTTGTTCCACCATCAGGAATAATAATATTCCACGCACAAGAATCATTTTACATTTCTACATCTCTTTTGTGATGTGGCATTCTGCAGTATACTGTGTGCAAGACAATTCTTCTGGTGAAGGTGGCGTTGCCGTTTGGACGGGTCAACCTCTAGTCTAGTTGTTATGAGACAGTGAAAGATGCGAAGGTGAGAGGGTGTGATCAGTTTAAAATGTCAAGGAAAGACGGATGCACCCCAGTATGGATCGTTCTAATGCCGGTGCCCCCTCACTTCATTTGGCTGCTTCTACACCGGTCAATGGCAGCTTGCATAGATCTTTTCACAGTGTGTGCATAATATTGACTAGGATAATGTATATTCCTTCCGTCCTACGCTGTAAAACCCTGCATTTTGATTTAACTCTGAAAGAGTACAACTGCAACCGAATGGATCCTGACGGGTCTATTTGGTTACATTTGTACTCGCAGTTAGATTTAACACTGTCCTCATCCACTCCCTCCCCTATGACCTTTCCACAGCCTCAGGCATTTAGGTCATGTTATCATAATTAATACACCCACTGCTGTAATGAGAGCCGGTAAAAGGAAAGTATGAAGGCCACTATTGACGATCAGTCATTTTGCCAGTGCCAAGTGTTTCTTTTTCCAACAATCTGTTTATTGAAGTCTCCAAATTGCCCAGTGTTTCAACAACCAATTTCAACAATCTGTTCAGTAGATTTTTTTCTTTGAATTAATTTGAATATGTTAATACACCCTGTGTGTGTGTGCATGCGTGCGTGCGCGTGCTAGTGGTGCATTTAATGAATCGATATCGCAATATATCGATTGAACACCCGGGCGATAGGTGAATCGATCGAGAGGCTGCTGTATCGATAAGGCAATAAACGCATTAATTGTTTTATTGTATTTGTGGAACGTGGTCATTATTTTGAATAAACATATAATCGATATTTATCGATAAATCGATATATCGATCGTATCGTGGCCTCTGTATGATACATACTGTATCTATCGTGAGATTGCAAGCAATATCCATCACTAGTGTGCGACTGTGCGTGTGTACGTGCGCGTGTTTTTTGCATTGAATTTTGCATTGAATTTATAATATTTGAAAGGGACACAAAATCGTACTGTTTTCTTTACACTACAGATTTCACTGTGTGGGACTACTGGATTGTCATTTGGCACAAAGCATTGAGTTGAGTAAGACATGTTGAGTAAGTGGTGCTTGGGAGTAGACCTTATAGTACAAGCTGTGAACCCCCGCCACTGAAATTCATCTTCTTTGTTTGTTTGTTTTATCTGCTGTCTGCAGCACTGTTGTAAACGCAGCGAGAGAACATTTCCCTGCATATAATTCAGTTGTCATCAGCTTTAAAATATGTATGGGCATTACACAGGAAATGTGATATTTTCTACATTGTTGGTTTTGTTAGCAATCAAGACTTCATTTATTTGCTCCGAGTCTCTCTCTCTCTCTCTCTCTCTCTCTCTCTCTCTCTCTCTCTCTCTCTCAGATAAACATCTTGTTACTGTGTGTGATTGCTGTGGGCTCTGTACGAACTAGGCTGTTGGCTTTGTTTTAACCACAGCGTAGAGCCTTTGATCATGCAGAGATGGACGCTGCTTAGTTCGCTCTATGGGTTTCAAGTGTGTGCTAATGATCAGCACAGAGGCAGATGTGTGGATATGCACAGTATAAAGCCTCTGTGTGTGTGTGTGTGCACGTGCATGCACATGGTACCACATGTGCAGTACAGTGGGCCTGGTTATCCGTCTCTCAGGGCAGAGGAAATGAAGGAGAATGCCCGCCTGCCTGTCCTCTCCGTTGCGTAGGCGTTTTGTTGCTTCAGTCAAATGAGGGGTGTAAATAGGGAAGCAAGGCAGCATTTGATTTGGACTCCCTGCCTATAGATCCCAGGGCTGGGTCCAGAAACCACTGCCAGACCAGAGCTGCTACTCTGTGGTCACCCAGCCATGTACCGCCGTGGTTCAGACCAGTGGCACAGAAATAACAGCAAGGCAAAGGCAAGTCATTTCAGTGCTGGCCTCACTCACTGAAGTATCATCAATTCATCATGACTTTGTTCAAAATTACCCTTGAGCAGTGGCTCAGGGGTGTAGTGGCCGGTAGTGCAGCTGGATGGGAACTGCAAGGTTCACAGTTCGATCCCAGCTCCCCAGCAGAGTTAGTGTCGAAGTGTCCTTGAGCAAAACACTGAACCCCTAATTGCTCCCGATCTGCAGGTTGGTGGCGCTTTGCATGGTTTCCTCTGCCATCAGTGTAAGAATAGGTGAATGTAATGCACATGTGTAACGCACTTTGGATAAAAGTGCTAAATAAATTGACCATTTAACATTTATAAAGGTGCACGTGCCGCCTTAAGTCAACATTATATTTGCTTAATATACGCTGTACGATGCGGTCACGCACAGAAACTAGCAAATCCACAAGCTCACAACACATTGCAATGTGCCACAAGGTTGTATTGATCTTCAACATCCTGTCAAGACATGCATGAATTAAGCATTAGAAGAATTTGTTGAAGAGCTAGTAGCTACAAAAGGGTAAATAATTGAGGATTTTAGATAATATATATTCTATTACTATTATTATGGACTTTATACAGCAAATAATTGTCAAGGACACACACACACACACACACACACACACACACACACACACACAGTTCCAGAGACTGTACTGTAATACCTAATTTATACTTGGTTGTGTGCTGGTGTTCCACACTGAAAATGACAGATCTACAAGATCACAGCGCCTTGCAACACAACATGTTTTTAGATTTATTTTTCGTGCGCAACACTCACGCACAAGTATAAACTTACACAACTATGTATAAACTTATTTTTCGTGTGCAACACTCACGCACAACTAACAAATCAGGCTTTAATCCTCACCCTCCTTTCGTGCTAATAATAATATGATGACTCATATTGTGTTATAGTCTCACAGGAAAGTTGTGCAGTGTACCTTCCCACTGAGAGGCTAATCTCTATCTCATGGGCCAGAGAATATCTCTGTAACCACAACAATCCACCCTTCAAAATTATCCCACAAACCACACAGGATCCTATCTCAAGCAATTAACATGGCTCAGCTCAGCACATCACGGTAAGCGGCCTACTCACAGCCACTTGGAGGGGAAAATGACAGCACTTGCGTGGGATCCTGGGATGGTTGCTGCCGCGGGGACTATTGAAATTGATTGGAAATCCTTACTTAGGAATGACCGAGCTTGTCTAAGCACCCAGCATGCCGACCTCAGAAAGATGAGGCCACTGTCCTCCTGGCAATTTCTCCACTAAATCCACTTCTTTGCAGCACTCAACTTGAGTCATGCAGCTTTATTCACTTTGGTTCTCTCTATGGCATGAGAGAGGAGATGCATGCAGTGAGACTCAGTGGAGGGGGTGCAAAAAGATTATACACCCCAGGGTTTTGGCATCGTGGCTGGGGTAGTGGAGTGGGGGGAGTTGTGTGGTGGTTTACTGGGGGAAAAAAATGAACGTGAGATTTTACCATCTGATGCTGGATTCTGGAGGGTCCTAGAATAGTTGAGTGCAGGGCAGGCAGGCCTCCCTGCTTTAGGGTCAGAGTTCATACAATTGGGTCAAAGGGGTACCAGCAGAGCCAGATCACAACAAGGACCTTACTGGTGTACCTTTGAGCTAATCCCGATTAGGACTGAATCTGCCTCTTCACAGTGCATTGTGTTTCTCAAGTTCATTTTTTGTACTCTCTTTTTTTTCTTCTTCTTCTTTGACCTTGCCGAAGCAAACTTGTTGTTGAAGTACTTATTATTTTGTATTTTGTGGTGATACGGGTATCAAACTCACACAATCTTTGGATGAATGGTGTGAATGAGCATACTGAATTCTCAAATCACTCCTCTGGGTGTCTGGCGGGTGGGCTAGAGAGGAACACTCACTCTCTGCCATGGAGACCGGGGTTTACTTCCCGGCAGTGGTGCCTTTGGCTTGGCCAGACGCACACACAATTGGCATTGACAGTGACGCCCTCCCCAGACCAACAGTGGGGTTGGCAGCAACAGCGAGCGACTAAAGTACACATGGGCGGCATTGGCGATGAATAATTTTTTGGGGGGAGCTACATTTTGAAAAAGGTTGTTTTAAATAAAATAACCAATCCTCACATGTAATGAAAGATGAAGTTGGCTAAACCTTAGCCATCTTTGAAACAGTCCAACTCTTTACACTGTCTTCTGAGATTAGAATTTGCTTGGTTGCTTTGAATGTGCGCTCAGTGTGTGCTCACCACTCCACACGCAGCCCTTCCTTTTATGTAGCAATCAGCTCTGGTTAATGGGTTGAGATTTGAGTGCAAAGAGGGAGAATAAGGCATAATAGGTTATCGCTTCTGTAGCTGCAGTTTCGCCTTGGGGATGCAGGTGTTAATGCTTTCACGTACGTATGAAATATCTCCTCACTGATTGCCTGTGACATTTTTAGGGCATTGACAGCTGTCTCTTTCATGCATTCAAAAAAGCTTAGTGCAAATCTCCCTTGCCCTTTCCTTCTCTTCCTTCGTCTGCTATCTCTATTGTTTATTTAACATCACACCCACGGAGAGAGAGAGAGATAACGTTCTCAGTCTTAAATGTGTCTGACGATGTGAGGAGGTAGCAAAGTGTTTCTGAATCGATGAAAAATGTCAGTAATGGCCCTGCACTTTGACCTCTACAGGTATCTGCCAGTATGACGCATATACTGTACTTTACTTTGATCCACTCTGGCCAAAGGTAACATACATCAAATCAGCCATAATAACGTTGTACTCTCTAGGTCAAAATATAAATGCTTCAGATAAAGGATTGCAAATGATGAAAGACACTTTTAGGTAATGGCAAATACTGAATAGTGCCCTTTTTTTTTTAATGATCTCGTTCTGTCTATCGTTGGGTGTGAGCGAAGGGTCGGCCATTACGACCTGTGTCTTAACCTGCCAGGCACCCTGTGGACATAACACTGCACCCCATGCAGCCTCACATTCCCTCACGTCCCTTGCCTTGCCTTTTAGCCCATGAGAGGATGTGAGTCCATGGGACTTTATAATTGTTTTTTCTTGGCTCCAGACAACAGAATGATAATGGGAATCCGCCAGGCATAAAAACGGTCAAGGTTGGGAGAGTGAATATCCTGGGATCAGAGGTCAAGGGATTAGCAGCTGTCAGAGTGCATGGTGGGAGGTTGGCGTGATGGGGGGTGGGTAGGTTGTGATGGGATGGGGAATATGATAGTGGTCTCAGACAAGGTTCTGTTGGTAAGCCCAGGTCACATATAGGTCTTCTTAGACCCACATGAAATGCAATGGTCGCCACAGCTTTCTGGCTTACTGAGAATTGTTGTTGTTTGACATTATTTTGCTCCATAACTAACTGTTTTTTCCTCTCTCCCCACCCATGCCTACACCTGCTGCACCCCTCGCCTCCTGTCTACCCCCACCACCTTGTCTTATATAGGTAAGTGCTTTATATACTTTTTTTTTTAGAATAGTCAGTCTACAAGCTTACAATGCAGCACATGTGAGCTTGTGAGATTGGATATTAGAACAAATTCTTTCTAGGTTTTGTCTGTGTACATCCACACTGTTCCGTCCACACACACACGTGTGCATGTGCACGTGCACACATGCATGCGCACGTATAGACCAGACAAAAAGTTCATGAAGACACAGGCTTAGCACTAACACCTTTAACAGGATTTCCGACATATGTTCTTGTGCCCCCCCAAAAAAACACACACAAACTCAAACAAGGATCTCGCCCAATCCTCTGAGGCTGAGCAGTTCATATTTGAGGACCCTTCTGTGTGTGTGTTTAAGCCCAGCTGGGATCTGGGTGAGTGTATAGAGAGAAAGAGAGTGGGATAACTGAAGGGAAAATAAAGCCTAGAAAATCAGCTAAATTGGCTTAAATTTAAACGGAGCGGATGTGGTCTGAGGTTGTCTCACAGCGGCGTACTTGTGCAAGCGCGTGCACTCGTATGTATGTGTGGGACGGCACTGCAGCAAGTCACTCAGCAGAGTGTTGCTTCAGCCCTGATTTTGTGCTGGTTTGATCCGGGCCGCCTTGGTGCCAGATGGGCTGCCTGGCGTGAGGAACAGCTGGGGGTGCTGATGAGGCTCAAGGCAGAGCTGTGTCAGAGTGCCCTCTCTCTGTGGGCTCCGTCAGGGGGATGGATGTGTATATAAGCCTTGGGGGGGCTGTTAAACTGTCATCC
>OOFJ01104761.1:0-11612 GCA_900323375.1 Benthosema glaciale
TGAATAGTCACACACACACACACACACACACACACACACACACACACACACACACACACACACACACACACACACACACACACACACACACACACACATGCACATACATACACACAGGCACACGCCAGTTGACAGCTGACTCAGAGTAGCCCGAGGGGAAACTTGCTGTGTTGCTGTGTTGTGGAAAGTCTCCTCCTGTCAGCTGCATTCCAAACACACCGGAGTCCTGACGATTTATGTTGGACACACCTCCGCTTCAGAAGCCCCTTTCCCCCATGGAACTGTGCCAAAGTTAAGAGAGTTTATGAGCATTTTCTGACACTCTCAGTACTGTTAAACAGCACTTGAAGTATTGAGAAACAAAAAAACTAATGGATGGCATGTACGCCGTACGGCCCACGAGTACCATATTCCAAATATGTTACACTATTTCTACACATGAATTAACATTGGATTAAAACTTACTTAAAGGGAATAAGGGATATTTCACTTTTAAAAAATGTGATCGTCTACTCAGGCGATCCCCAGACAGTTTTTAAGTTACTTGATTCAGTGTTTATTGTTTAGATATTTGATATTTATTTTAGCTGCCCCCCCTCTCCTGTACAAACCCATTATGACTTCAAACTCCATTTTAACCATGATAGATTCATCGAAAACACCTTTTTCTGGTAACTGATATTGCCCTTCTAATAAGTGATGGGGCTAATAAGTGATTTACTGTTTTCAATTCTTTTTAATAATTATTTTGGAAAAGAACCTCCTTCTGGAGGAGGCCGGAGGAGACTAAAACATAAAAAATAATTATTAAAAATGAATGAAAACGGTTAAAAACCACCGTATGTATTAGAAGGACAATATCAGTCACCAGAAAAGTCTGTTTTTGAGTTTGTAGTTATAATGGGGTTGTATAGGAAGGGGGTGGGGCAGCTAAAATTAATATCAAATACCGGTATCTAAATACTGAATCGAGCAACTTCTGGGGTGTTCACTGTTCACATAAACCTGAGTAGACGATGAAATGACCAAAAGTATATTTTTTTCTTTTGAAAGTGAAATATCGCATTAATGCCAAAATAGGGTCCTTTATCAAATGAAATCTAAGCAAATAAATGGTCCTCGGTCTTCTCTAAAAAAAGAAAAACATGAAACTCTCACTGAGGAATGCACTGACCAACAGAACTCATAAATCGTGGCCTAAAAGGATCACTCCACACGTTTCTGATTCTGAAGTGAATATAAGACAGAACTCTGTTCAGGTTGCACTTGCCAGCGATGGTTTTAAGGGTTTGCTTAGGAATGTTATCAGTCACATAATGCATATTTAATATCAAAAGACAGCCAAAGGACTAGGATGTAGGAGAGGATATTTTTTGGTGAGGCATAATGTTAATGTTTGTACAAGATCTCTGATCACACAAACCTGGTCTAGCATAGGTACATGCATGTTTACACAATGAGAACATACTATACTATACATACCAAAACATTCTCCTGTCAGCTGCTAAGATATACTGTAGTACTACTACTCAGTCAGGTCAACGTTTTTAACACAAGACATAATTACAGTGCTTTGAACTGTGTGCTTGATGTCAGGTGTGAGTGAGTCTGTAGTTGTTTTGTCCTGGGTCTGCAGATGGAACTTTGCTGGCTAATATCATCTCTTATCATCCATTTTTAAAGTATTTGTGCATGGTCCCTGAATAAATCATAACATTAGACTATAGGAGAGATATGTGATCTTAGTAGAGATTAATTATCAGGGATGTTAAGACTAATGCCAACAGAAAATTAAACATGTTACACCTGATTTTTACATTACATACATTGGTTTCTGTCATGTGTTTTGAGGTTGTTGCGCATCACCTCGATGAGCAACAATGTAAAACTCAGGCTGTAGTGTTAGGGCTTTGACCTAAGTCAAGGCTAAAGTAGGGGCTATGGTTACTGCTGGATGTAAGACGGAGAAAAAATTGAGTTTGGGAGGCCATAGCTGAATGGGAATTATTAATAAAATAATATAATAAATAGATGATCATCAGAGGTATTAGTATATTGTATACATGTTTCATACATCCTATAAATTGTGTTTGTGTTTGTGATATTTCACAATGTAGAAAACTCATCCCTTTTCCCATATAGAGGCAATGCATGTGACATCATCCTACCTAGAAGTTACACTTACAGTATGTGGTACACCTACTGAGTGGCAAAAAAACTACTTTCTGGTCTTGACAGCCCATACATCCAAACAAGAAAAGTCCTATCTGATTCTATTAAACGACGTCAAACTCACCAACATTATGCTGTACGTAAAGGTTGAATTATCCTCTTTCTAACATAGACATGTTATGCGCTACTTTCTGTCAAGGAATTCTGTGCAGGTGATTATTATTATTATTATTATTATTAAGTGTCAGTTTGGAAATGCTCATTTTCAATAACGCAACTGCTGCCTCCATTATGTGCAATTGCATTATGTGCAATTTAGAAACAGGTAGTACGCAGGACTGTTGAGTTATTTCCAGCAAGCACTTCCAAAGTCCAATGCTCCATGCAGCTCAATGTTTTGGCACTCAGTCTAGATGAGGGGGGTGTGACGTGTCCCGGTGGAAAAGTGACGCATGTGCATAATATTATACTCTCTCTTGACATATCTCTCTCTGTGTTGATCGGCAGGTCGGGGCTCTGGCTAATCAGGAGCAATGTGACTCAGGCGAGTACACCACTGACGGGGAATGCTGCCAGCAGTGTCCTCCTGGAGAGGGTGTCATCAAGCCATGCGGAGCCACACAGGCCGTCTGTGCACCCTGCCTTGATAGTGGGTAGCGCACGCCACGCACGCACGCACGCACGCACGCACGCACACACGGCTTCACTGACCATCTCTTGACTTCATGTTGTGAATACTTTGGCACATTCAACTATTGGACTTGTACTGTCTGTATCTGATAGTATGCATGCATCAGCAGGATCTCAGTGTGCACTGAGAACACTGTTTTTACAAACTTGGTTCGCAGGAAGATTACAATTTTACGACTGACAGTGTGGAGTTACTGGTTTTGTTACTGTTACAGCCTTGCCAAGTGTCGTCTGCATTATCACTTACAAAGGAATACATGTTCTCAGATTAGCCTACACAATAGAACGTGAACGTAGACTGGGTCAAAAGGAAATACAATCTTCTGTAGAAAATGTCAGGCACCAAAGCCAAAGAAATAGAACGGTATAGAACAGACACTTCCATTCACAGCATCACTGTGCTTCCATAGCAAAAACAGAAGAGAAGGTAATCAATCCAGGGGGCTTCCGTGATGCGTTTGTATGTTGCAGTGTGGTAGCTACTAGCCAGGTACCTACAGTATGTCCATAGCAAGTCAGGTCATGCTACAAAGTAATTGGCTGAGAACATATACGTGTGGTTATACCTATCTGAACTATTTATTTTTATCTGTGTTATGAACTGATTCTGCTGGCTGTTGTCATGCTACATCAGGGAAATAAGCCCTAGTGATTCGCATACTTTAGGCCTAACTACGTTCCAGAACTAGTGGTGGTCTCCACACAACCCTGTCCATGTAGGGAGAGAGAGGCGTGCTCGGTCTCAAAGACTGTCCGAGGACAGCAATGAGAAGAGGATATGGGAATGGGACCAATTCCAAATGTTCCTGCTTAAGAGCCCCTAAAAAGCAGAGGAAGCTATTTAGTATTAATGGGACATGGCCGCATGGATATGTTACAATGATTAAGATCCTAAGCAGTGTGGATTTTGGATTTTGATTTCATAACAGGAAAACACACAGTCTGATTTGCCGAGGAGCACTAAAAGCTTTTCGACATCTCCCTGTGGGATGCACATCTCTGGACAAAGTTGGGAATTTAAGAAAGCAGAAAAACAAAAAACAAGTTTGTAACTTTATCTGACTTGCTGCATGTTAGACTTGAAAGGTCAAAGGTCACAGCAAGAGAGCCAAGGCCAGGATTGTTTCAAGGTCTACTCCCACCCTATTCCAAGAGCTGTCTCCTCTGACTGCAATAAATCGCTTGGTTATGCATCATCTACTGTAACCAGTAAGTGCACTGCAAAACGCTGAGGTTCATAGTGTAAAAATTGACCCCAGCTCTCAAGAGTTAAATGAAAACTCAGCATTTTTGCAGATGGGAGGCCTTTCCCGGGTCAGTGCATTCAGTGAAGGATGACAGACGATGATTCCAACTTGGCCGTGAGAATAGACCAGCAAATGCAGCGACATGATTTATCTGCCCTTTTATGGGGCCTCTAAAGAGAAATGTATATTCATGTTAGTGTAACTGAGCTCAATAGTAAGTAAGTTATTGAGCTCATGTGTTTCATTACTATAATAAAAGCAAGGCTAAAAATATCTGATGTTTTACACTTTTTATGTTGGGAAATGTTTTTTCCCATATTCTACATTCAGCCCACAACTATTTTCATTGACAGAGTATCCCCTTTGGTTATCGTGTTCTGGTGTAGCATAGAGGCATGAGCTGTTCACATCCGAGTTAATTTTCAATGCGTTATTGAGACCTTTCTGCTCTGACATGAACAAACAGCGACTGTGTCATCAAAAGAGAGGAAAAAATGTCACGAGGGCAGACCACACACAAGTGCTGCTGCAGTGACTCATGGAAAAAGGAATGATAGAAGGAGCAGAAAGAATGCAATGCATATCACGTAACGGCTCATCAGATAACGGCATAAGGCACTGATATTTAAAGCTCACACTAGCGATATCGATCATATCTACAAAGCAGAACCGTAGTGCTGAGTTGAGAAGAAAGAGTTGAGAGATAATGACATGTTTCCATGTTTTGGAGAACTTTTATTTCATCCCCAAGTGTGTTTTTTAATTTTTTATGTGTATTTTTGTACAGCACTCCTGTGCTCAAAACCTTAGATAAACAGCGTTTCTCTTTTTGGGTTGCAGATGCATTTGTTAGGCCTACCGTTCCTCGACAAGCCCTCTCTTTCATCCCTCCATCCTCAGCCGCTCCCTACCATGTCAGGCGTTCGTGTCATGTTATTTTAGGCACATTGCCCACGTCTGATAGTAATCTTCTATATCTGTTGGCCGCCAAAAGTACTCAAGCATCCACGTATGAGAGACAGACTGCGGTTTCCAGAGAACGTTCAGGGTTCATTTAATGAGAATTGTTAACAGAGACCTGGCTGATCTGCTCTGCAAGACAGCCAATGGAAACACGCAGAGGCGTTCTTGCGACTCAAAGAATGGATGCTCATGAAACGGAGCAAATGCAGCTGTGCGGTCGCAGGTCTGTGCGGTTGAGGAGAGGACATGCATGACAGCAAAAAAATGGCCCAGTCTCACATTCACACATTTATGTCT
Source organism: Benthosema glaciale (assembly GCA_900323375.1). NCBI lineage: Eukaryota > Metazoa > Chordata > Actinopteri > Myctophiformes > Myctophidae > Benthosema > Benthosema glaciale. The sequence continues at coordinate 5,370 of OOFJ01104761.1, forward strand.
GACACACATACAGTACAAGTATCTCTGTTATAGCATTGCAAACATACAGTACACAATATCATATACACGTAGTAGCACTAGCAGGTAGCCTACACTAGCACTGTGGTTCTCAACCTGGGGGCCGCAACCTCTCGGGGGGGTCCCGAAATTATTTTGGGGGGCCCCCCACATTATTGGAAAAAACAAATAGAAATGTAGGAGTTTACATATAGTAAAACGTTCCTTAATGATTACCGTATATCTGGTTTCATTAAGGATATCATAGCGGTCTATTTGTACTGGTGGTGGGGAGGGGGGCGACGCGCCAAAGCATTTTCGGGGGTCCCCAGCCAAAAACGTTGAGAACCCCCTGCACTAGCATATGCAACGTTCACTACCAGATATACATCACACAATAGCCACTCGTGTATTCCAAATCCCACCTCCTCTCTTTGTCTCCTTCTCACGTGCACGCACCCACACATGGCATGCACACACAGCAACACACCTTAAAGCTCTGAAGTTTCCAGAGCAGGGCCAAGTCAGGAGGAGTAGCCCTTTTATGGGAGTTGAAAACAAAGGGAAGGATTGAATGATAGACCGGGGGCTAAAGTACTGTACAGTATATTATGATATGCTGAGCCAGGAGAAGACGGTCTATATAGCCCCCCACCCCGCCTTCTCTCTAGCCCTCAGCTGCAGGCCAGTGTTATTAATGTATTGACTTGCATTATTGATGCATGGCATTATGATAATGGCTCTGAGAGCACTCGTGGGGAGGAGGTGGGGGGGCTGCGTGTGTGCGTGCGTGCGTGCATGTGTGTGTGTGTGTGGGGTGGAAGGAGTGGGTTGCGGGAGATAATGGGTGAGGGGTTTAACATTGTAGCACTGACTGGACACATGTCTAGAAGATATTCCACAGTTACGCACGACCACACACACACGTCGTGCACCAAGATGCATGCATGGCTGCATGCCCATACACCAAGAAGTACCCAGACAAACTAAATGCCACTGTCCTGATTCATTTGAAGCGGAGTCTCGGAGTACGCAAGTCTCTCATTATCTCTATACCTCAAATGACTCTCTCTGCTTCCTCTTCATCCCGGTAACTTTCTATCCATTCCGGTTTCCGTCTCCGTCTCTGTCTCTCTGGAAATCAGAAGAATTATTGGTTGTGTTTGATGGATAAGGCAGTGCATGGACACTTGATAAGTTATTGGACACTGACTGAGCCCTGCAGTACACATGCGCTTTAATGTGTGCGCACACGCCCACACACGCTGATAGGTGAATTGATCAAATATGATTAAAACACAATTTATAAAACTGATCTTTTCAATCAACTCTAAATGCAGAGCTATTTAAACCTCAAAACAAAAGTGTGTGCAGTGTGCTTTTTAGTAAATATTATGTACATAGTGAAATACTTGACAGTAATGCTGTTTTGCTCCCTTTCTCTCTCCCGCACAGCATGCGCACGCACGCACGCACGCACGCACACATGCCGCTCTTACAAATGGGTCTGTTGCATAATTTAGTGTTTCGCAGTTCTCTATCCAGCCGAAATACAATTCCATAAAACATGCCATATTGATTGGGTCCTCTGCATGTATCTTTCTTAGGGCATCGTCCAGGTATGCAAACCATTTAGAGGAGACCCCGATATGAAACCATAAAAGTAATATCCCTTTTACTCAAATGTGCCTGTGCACGTGCATGGGTGCATGCAAGCGTATGCGTGCGCGCGTGCGTGCGTGCGTGCGTGTATACAGTACAGAGGCAAATACTTATTATAACTGTCATGGGTTAGTTGGTTACTAGTACGTAATTATTTAGATGAATTGCTTATATTGGGTAAATGTACCACATTTATAATATAGTGCTTTTCTAGTCTTACGAACATTCAAAGCGCTTACTGTAAAAACAATTGCCAGGAGGAGTGCCAAGAGAAATGCCAGCTATCGAAGGAGGAACCATCGGGTTCAAATCAACTTCTGAACCACTGAGCCTTTAGGTTCTGTTGTTGTTTTTGAAAGGAAATCCATTCTAATTGTATATTGTAATGTTTATTTAATAATACTTTGGTGAACATACAGATCTTCTACAGATTCATAAAAACGTATCTAGTTCACAGCTACATACATAACAAATGCAGGTTTTTCCCTCTTGGTGACATGACAGATAGGCTCGGGTTTTTGGTTTCTAGTTCTTGCTCTAGCACAATGATTTAATGTTCCCATCATCACAGGAACAATTTACGGCTTACAGCTCAACTTAGCAGCACACAGAAGAAAACAGTTTTACAGCTGTAACATTATATCCCTACAACAAATACAGATAAAAATGTCCCTTCAATAAACCCTGACTTTCACAAGATGGAAGCTGAACAGCAATTCCCTTTGCTTCTTTCAGGCGAAACCTTCTCAGAAAACTTCAGCCACACCGAGAGATGCCAGCCGTGCACCCGCTGCACGGGTCTCCTCCGCATGCAGACGCCGTGCACCGACTCCAACGATGCCATCTGCGTGTGCGACTATGGCTACTACCTGAACGAAATCTCAAGCCAGTGCGAGCGATGCACCAAGTGTCCAGAGGGCAAGGGCATGCTCTATGGCTGTGAACACGACCGCGACACAGTGTGCGAGGAGTGCCCCCGGGATACATACTCGGACCAGGAGAGCTCCCAAGAGCCCTGTCTTCCGTGCACTATGTGTGATGATGAGGAAGAAGTGCAGATACACGAGTGCACCTTGGTCAGTGATACAGTTTGTCAAGGTAAGAGAACAGCAGTGTTGCATGCCCAAGAGCCTCAGGGGCAGCTTTGATCTTGGATCTCAAGCATTGTGATTTACTGTACTGTCAGCAAACCAATGAAAGACAGGTTTACATGGTGATTGTATGTGTATTTATGGTCTTCAAGACAATATAAAGGTAAAATATCAATTAACAGTAAATTTATATACAATCTCCAGTTAAACCCCATGTATTTGTTCTTCTTTATGTGACTTTTGCATGTGGTCCTTTTAGGAAGTGGAGTAACATGTCCTTTATAAGCTCTGTTGAAATGATCCGCGAGCATACAGTAACTGCAAACTGACTGAATGATGGGGTGGTTTGCCCGAGGCAAGTTGAACTGAAGAGAAACTGTCAGTGCATACTTGGTGTCCAACATTTCTACTGACACTACTGTACCGCTGTACACTAGCCATTTACAGTATTGACCAATGACCGCACAGTCGGATCATCTCACTTTGACACTATAGACATTGTTGGGCCATGAGACGTGTAAATGCCACTCCGATGCTAATCTCATTGTCTACATGGACTCATCCCTACAAAAGTACAAAGGCCGCTCTCTCACTGTGTCTCATGGGTTTCGTGGAAGGTCATTTCTGTCAGCCGGGGCTCTGAATACTTTTATATCATTTCTACCCCGCGGGCGTCGTCAGCCGTCACACTCCAAAATGTGAATTCCTTATGATCAGCGTCAGCGGCTTCGTGCCAGTGACCTGATGCCTTGTAGATAAAATCAACGCTTTTGTGAGGTGACCGTGAAAGGAGTCTGTTGAGAAGCTGTGTGTGAGTGGCTCTTTTGCCCAAGCAGTTTGAAGGATGTCGTTATCACAGTGTTGCAGACGGAGGGAGTGTTGGGCTAAAGGAAGTCTTTTGTGCTCGTCCATGATCCCATTTGGTATGTCAAGGTCTTTGGTTTGGCCCATGGGGCTGCTGGGCTATGTGAGGGAACATACTTACTGTATGAGTAAAACAGACAATAACAATAAAGGAGACGTGTCACTGGTGTATGTTTGTCACCAACAGAGGCCTTTGACAGACATAGGATTGTTCGTCATGTTTTACCAAATGGTGCAATTATTGTATAGTAGAGTCAGTCAAGTCCGAACACAATACCTAAAACTACACTGGAACAATTGAATAACTTAACTATTATCTACTTGTCTTATTGATATCAAAGAAGGACTGGCGGTGCTTGGTACCATTTGACAAAGGTTCATGCCACTTAAACCTTACACACATGTTGCTCTGGATAAGAGCATCTACTAAATGCCTAAATTGTAAACCGTCATGGGCTGAATTAGAAAGTAAACCCTGAGGTTGACATGACAGTATGTGGCTATTGCCTAAAGTACATTATGAGGTCAGCCCCCTAACTAGCTAAGCTGAGCCCCCACATCATCTTATTGATTCCACTTGTGACAGTGTGTGGCTTCTGATGAAAAGGGACAACAAAATGCTCGGGGAGGACAAGGGAAGGTTCTCTCAAAGGAGATAAGATCTGCAAAAGAGCCATGAGTCATCCCCTGAAAGTTCAAAATGACCTGCTCACTTCAGGACAAATTTGAATCCAACCAAGCTCCCCCCAGGCATGATGGCTCACAGACCACAGTATTTTGGCCTCCTCGTCATATGTTATTCCTCTCTCTAACTCGATCACAAGCTCTTTATATCTAATGTAATCTTTTTGAAAATGCACATGGTTTATCAGTACTTACAAATCTGTGGCGTAGCCAGACGTCCACATCCATTAGCGCTATGGAGTGAGCAATGCAGCCCCAGAGGCTAAATGCGGCCAGAACACAGTCGGCAGGGTGGAGAGAGCGAGAGAACCCAGAGACTGAGATGAGTATTGCCTGAATTATGGACAAGTTCTAACTTGATTGACTTTCGTTCAACATAATGAGGAGGAGGACTAGAAAGTCTTCTCAGATCTCAACAGTACAGTGGGCCATCTGTCAAATGGGATGTTGACCTCATGGACGTCGTTACCGTTTTGTATGAGGCGAGGAGGGTAAACAAACACTGACCAATTCACAATTAGCATCTTTCTTTTGCTATATGTAGAGTTTTCCCTTGTCATAACGACCACTTTGCACCCCGTGGTGATGATGTTGGCTCCGGCGATATATCGTCGCTCAAAATCCAATTTCCTGACGCGCTACCAGAGGGATTAGCGTTTTGTTATCTGTTATGCGAGAAGAAGAAGAACACAACATGCTCATCCCCCCCCACGGTGCTGCTCGGGAGGGCCTAATGCAGAACAGACTGCGCGAGGCTAGACCCTCAGAGCCGACAAGGGGTTCTAAAGCCGATGCTTATCGGCAGAAATAAGTGCGATATGACTTCCACTCATGCTGCAGGCCACCGAGCAAGGTCAGAGGCCGGAGGTCATGAGAAGCTTGTAACGTGGCGGGGTCTTTGTCAGACGGTAGGTCAACGTGGGATTCCCACGGGGACGTGCACACAATAACATGGCATAATCCTTCCCCAATCCCTTCAGGGGGTCAGAGCAACACTGGACTGGAGCAAGTGAAGTTGATTAATAGCAGTGGTCTTATTAAGCACGGCTCAAAGGAACCTCTACTGTGCCGCCATAAATCAACACAGACGCGCTTGTTGGTACTGTAGGGTGGATATGATTAACCCCGATCGTCAGCCGAGGGCACGGCTACGAAAACAAGAGGAAGGGGGGGCGTGAAATTGGCGTGTAATATGGGCTGATAACAGGATTGGTTGAAATGTGTGTCGTGTCTGTTCACACCTGCGGAGCACATGGTGTTACGCGTGTTGTGCTTGCGACGTGCGTGTTTAATCCTGCGAAGTACACAGTGTATGTGTGTGTGACGTTTACTGCTGCGCATACATAGCAGGTGTCTAGCCAATGCAAACACACACTGACAGGCCTCTCTCATGCGTGGCAAAACCTTGAGTGAGCACTGCTGATGTTCGTCAGAGTGCAGCTGACTGCACGCTTTTATCACTCTGAGCCATTGGCCGTGTGCCTTCAAGGTTAGATGGAAACATACCTTCTCTACCCTGACCCTGTTCCTTGTCGAGACTGTACCCAGGACAGGGCTACGTGTTCTTGACCCGACCCCTCCTTGCTGCAAGCTGGGATCTACTAAGAATTCAGGTGCTGCAGGTTGACTTATGCACTTGTAAGTCAACACTCCAAAACAAAACACACTCTAAACAGTCCAAATGCATTATGCAAGCTCAGGCACACAAGTAAGAGGAAGTATGCATGCATGGGCACGTGTGCGCGCACACACAGTCACACACACACACACACACACACACACACACACACACACCTCAAGACTTAGACAACAACAACAGCACAGCAGGGCATACCATTTCCATGCATGGCTACAGGCCATAGAATAGAAACATGCATGGGAGGCATGAGCCTGACCTGCCGGCCTCCTGCATGCGTACGTCAGACCCCCACTGCAATAACGGGAA
>OOFJ01104788.1:0-12980 GCA_900323375.1 Benthosema glaciale
GTGAAAAATCTCTCTCTCTCTCTCTCTCTCTCTCTCTCTCTCTCTCTCTCTCTCTCTCTCTCCCTTCCCCCCCTTAACATTGGTTGTGTACAGGTCCAACACCCCTACGTGGAAGCATTCTTAGATGTCAGTCAGCCAATGGACTGATATATAATGACTTGAGTCATTTCTTGTTTCCTTTCTCAGGATCCCATGTCCAACCCAGCCCCATCCCCGCCCCAAAAGAGGTCCAGGGGAAGGCCACCAAAGAGGAATAATGTCAGTACAAATACTGTAAATAATATATATCTAATATAAAGGACACTTGGCTCCCCTTTGCTAATTTAATCCAGTTAATGACATTTTCTGTACTTATGCTTCAGTCTAGCCTGAAAAATAGTTTTTTCTTCTTTTTCTTTTTTTTTTTAACCATAACTGTGGGTGTTTTGCAAAAAGAGATCTATCATTATCTATCAAAGCTATAATTTTCCTTTCATGTTCTTGGATGTTTGTGATAAATTTGTCTTGTCTTGTTTGTTGTTTCTCTTGTTCATATATTTCCAGCCAGTGGACACAACTGCTGCCATCTCTGACGAATCCTGCTCTGAAGAGTCGGAGTTTATACCTGACCGTGATCCTGAACCATGCAATGATTCTGACAGCAGCAGTAGTTTGTCTGCTATTAACAAGCAGAGGCGTCCTCGGTTGAGAAAGTCGACTATTAACAAGCGGCTTCCATCTGAGTCTGTTGGGGAGAAGACTTTGACAGAGAAGAACATTGTGACACAAGAACAAGAGACTTATTTCACCACCAAAAACTACTGTTATGTTTGTGGGAAAGCACAGAGTAAAATTGCTCGCCACCTTAAAATGAGACATAAAAAGACAGAGCCAGATGTTGCTAAAGCTTTCTCATTGCATAAGAACTCTAAGGAAAGGAAGAGGTTACTTGATACTTTACGAAACAGAGGAAATCACAAACACAATCAAGAGGTTTTGGACAAGCAATGTGGAATGCTGAAGTTGAGAAAAAAACACAAAGGCGAAGGAAAACCCCCGAGTGGATTCCATGCGACCTGTCCATATTGTAAATGCATGTTTGTCCGCCGTGCGCTGTGGAGGCATATGCGTATCTGCAGTGCTAAGCCTGATGGCGAGGTCCCCCCGGCTGTGAAGAACATTGTGCCACAAGAACAAGAGTCTGACACCACCAACAAGCGGGGGCGTCCCCGGTCGAGAAAGTCGACTATTAACACGCGGCTTCCATCTGAGTCTGTTGGGGGGAAGATATTGACAGAGAAGAACATTGTGCCACAAGAACTAGAGACTTACACCACCAAAAACTACTGTTATGTGTGTGGGAAAGCACAGAGTAAAATGGCTCGCCACCTTTTAACGAGACATAAGACAGAGCCAGATGTCGCTAAAGCTTTCTCGTTGGGTAAGGACTCTAAGGAAAGGAAGAGGTTACTTGGTAATTTACGAGACAGAGGAAATCACAAACACAATCAAGAGGTTTTGGACAAGAAAAGTGGAACGCTGAAGTTGAAAAGAAGACACGTATGGAATGTGACACATGGTGTCTCCCAGAGTAGATTGCATGCGACCTGTCCATATTGTAAAGGCATGTATTCCCGCCGTACGCTGTGCAGGCATATGCGTATGTGCAGTGCTAAGCCTGACGACGCAGTCCTTCCGACTCGTCGTGGGGCTGTAGGTTTTGCCGTTCTTGCTCAATCAACATTGAGCAGCCAATATTCCCCTGAGACGCTGAAGCTCCTTCAGTCAATGAGACAAGATGAGGTTGCATTTGCTATTCAAAATGATGTCCAAATATTAGAACTGGCTCAGGACCTCTGTGCCAAGCATTGTAATGATCCCAACACAAATGTCCCCGGGTACCTCAGGGATACACTCAGAGCATTGGGTAAACTCACGTTAACCATGAAGAAGAAGGAATCATTATTATCCATCAAGGATGCTGTAAAACCTAACAGTGTTGACAAAGTTATTGAAGCTATGAAAGAGGTTTCAGGTTTCAATGAACAGAGCCAGTCTTATCAGAAACCAAGTCTTGCATTCAGAATCGAACTTGGACTTACGAAGCTATGTGACATTATCCTCAGTACGACCAAAGCAGCTGATGATGAGCAGGCAGTAGAGGAGGTACAGACATTTAAGCAGGTTTTCGCGTCCAAATGGGCAGAACATGCTCCCCAACCAGAAACTCTTCCTAGTCAGGTCATCAAACCATCGACTATTCCATTCACACACGATGTACAGCTTCTGTACAAGTACCTACAAAAGAAAGCAGCCGAGGCGATTGAAAACCTGAAGAAAGAGGAGTCCCCATACACATACGCAGCACTCGTGAAAGTGACACTCGCACAAATAAGCATCGTCAACAAATTGCATACAAGTGAAATTTCTAAAATGACTGTCGAGTCTTTCATGGGAAGGGGCCAGGCTGTTGACCACACAGAAACACCTTTTTTGTTGTCCGAGTTAAAGCAAAAGCTGGGCACACACTGGAGCAAGGTAGACATGGAATGCAGATATGGCAGAAGGGTTACTGCTTTGTTAACCCCTGATGCTTGCAGTGCAGTGATGCTGCTTTTAGAGAAAAGAATCGCATGTGATGTTATTGAGAGTAACCCCTTTGTATTTGCGAGACCAAAGTGCGATTCACCTTACCTAGGACAGGAAAGTATTAGGATGTATGCAAGTGAGTGCGGTGCGCAGAGACCAGAGTTACTCAGGTCAAGATACTTCCGAAAGCACGTTGGAACACTTTTTCACATTCTCAACCTCCAAAACTACGAGCTTTATCACCTTGGCACCTGTTTTGACTGTAACATCCGAGCCGACAGAGACTACTATCAGCTGCCAGAAGCAGCTTTAGAAATGGCAAAAATCTCAAAGCTAGTACAAGCAATGGAACTAGGACATCTTGGGGAATTCAAAGGAAAATCTCTAGATGAGATTGAAATTGATGGTATGTGAGCAATTAAATGTATTATAATTATCTAAACTTACTGTGTGCACTGTTGTGAGAGCACAAGTGATTTAGTAACATGCATTTTTTCTTTGCTTTTCTCTCAAGATGAAATAGAACCAGATATGGCTCGGAACATTGCAGATAATAGTGGTGAGGGAGAGAATGAAGAATCGCACCATCCCCATCAGCTAAAGGGTATCCAATAAACATAAAAAATTATTCAATAATTCATAGAGCAAGTGTCAACTGTCAACCACACTTGTGGTGGAAAGGTGTTACTTTAAGTTTAACCTACCTAATGTTACCCTCTTAGGAAAAAGAACAAGGATGACACAGGCTGAGCCAACCACTTCCTCACAGGAGGAGCCCAGCACTTCCACAGGTATACACACACACACACACACTGTATAATATCACTTCTATTATTATTTCTTTTAAAGTTGAATCAATCTTTGAAATTGCACTTGGAGACACTTTGACCATGTGTGATGTGTGAACTTTCTTTTTCTACATGCACTTGAACCTTTGCTATTCTGGAAGGAACATTCGCCGAAAATAGCAGATCTACATGCTCACAATGTGTAGACTGGCTATTTTCAGGAACAAGATTTGGTGTAGACGCGAAAAAGAGCTAACTCAAGTACAGCGCCAAAGGCGAAGTTTACCACACATTGCGAGTTTAAGTGGTTAAATGTCTGAAATTACACATTACCATGAATCCAACATATTAATAGTAAAAAAGAATGTGTTAACAAATGAACGAACAAACTAAATTATAATAAATTACACAACACTGATATTTAGACACTACGTTTAGCGGAGGGGTTCCTGCTTCATTCGACTTTCAGCTAATGAATCCTTGACTTGAAAAAATATTGAAGACCCCTCATGAACTCCTCTGCCAAATTTGAGACCACGCTGTGACAGAATAAAAGTCCCAGTGATCGCAAAGTGCTGTTATCGCCCCTGAAATGAAATGCTAGAGAGCAATTACTAAATAGCGTCTACTCTAAAGCAGTGGTTTTCAAAGTTCTTAATGTGAAGGATCCCCAAATTGATATGTACTGGAAAAATATTCCAACCGTTTCTAATTTCTTTGAGTTTCTTTGAGCCAATTTACAAGCTCACACATGAAGCACACGGTCAAATAAAGGAGATTTATTTTTTTTTCTTCTTTGGGCTTTTTCTAGAACAAGCAAAACACGTGGAAGCACCGGATGCTCTTTCTACTCGGCGCAACAAACGACCGCTGACCGTTCCATTCACACATGATGTACAGCTCCTGTACCAGTACCTACAAAAGAAAGCAGCCGAGGCGCTTGAAAGCCTGAAGAGAGAAGACTCCCAACAGATATACTCGGAACTTGCTAAAGTGACACTCGCACAAATAATGCTCTTCAACAAACTGCATGAAAGTGAAGTTTCTGAAATGACCATCAAGAATTTCATGGAAAGGACCTGGGCGGAGGTCCATGATACAGACACAGCTTTTGTCCTGTCAGAGTTTGAGCAAAAGCTGTGCACACACTTCAGCAGGGTAGACATTACATGCAAAAATGGCAGCAAGGTTGCCGTTTTGTTAAACGCTGACATTGACAATGCAGTGATGCTGCTTGTGGAGAAAAGAGTTACATGTGGTGTTTCTGTGAGCAACCCTATATTATTTGTTTATCCATTGGGCCTTGGCCGCTACTACAATGGACAGAACTGTATTCAGACGTTTGCAAAAGAGTGCGGTGCACTTTTTCCAGAGTATCTCATATCTAGATGCTTTCGTAAGCACGTTGGAAGACTTTTTCACATTCTCAACCTCAAAAACCACGAGCTTTGCAAACTTGCCACCTTATTGGACTGTTACATCCGACCTGACAGAGACTACTATCAGCTGCCAGAAGGAGCTTTAGAAATGTCAAAAATCTCAAAGCTAGTACAAGAAATGGATCAAGGATATTTTTGGAATTTCCAAGGAAAATCACTCGAAGAGCTTGAAATTGATGGTATTTGTGAGCAAGTTAACAAATTATCTATTCTAAACGTATTGTGTGCATGTTTGTGATGGACACCGTAACATATGTGTATGACTTTTCTTCCAAGATGAAATGGAACCGGATCTGGCTTGGGACTCTGAAAGCGATTCTGATTCTGATGACGAGGGAGAGGATGAATCCGTTCAGCCTGTTCAACTAAAGGGTACGCAGTGAGCACAATGTTGTAGCATGTTGTAGAAACAAATGGTATCAGCAACAGCAAGATCATTTCTGTTTCCCCTGCTTCCGGCTAGCCTCCCGTAAGCCAGACTAATACATAAATCTGCCTGGGGCTGGTCTAGATGGGCAGGTGCCGGCGAGTACAAGGCAGGGTCCTATTGGTGCTGGCGTGTCCACAGTGATAGATCCAATTGGTTCACCGATCTGAGCACCCGTCCCCCTCCTCCCCTCCCCGGTAGAAAACCAACAGCGACATCACCATGCCTCTGCAATAGAAGGCAGTGGGCTTCCTATGCCAGATCTGCCAATGCATTTAAGCAGGCTTTAATTTTTGAGCCAAAATTCCGAATGCGAACAAAATTAGAAGCCTGTGTACCATGGCTACCGGCACCTTTGCGCAGACCACACAAAACAGACTCTCAAGTAGAAAACATTACCAGCCAAGCTTTCATATCTGGTAATAAATAACCTAGACCAGTGTTTCCCAAACGGTGGGATTCATTTTTGGGTTGCAAGTATTTTTTTCCCGCTCTCCTATCATTGTATTCGATTATAATTTCAAAGGATCCCCCCCCCCCTGTAATTAATTTCTGTAATGTTTCAAAAACATTACAGAAATGATGATTACAAAGCACTCTAACTTCACCCATGTTCAACCTAAGATCATATAAGTGGTCCTGCACCAATGCTCATTGTTATGATTGTACCATTTCTGTCTATTCCCTCTGTGTCTCAGAGGAGGGCTGTGGACAGTTCAGAAACTTGCTGACCAGTGATGGTATACTTATTTATTTATTTTTAATTGAACAGTTTTAATGTACTTCCTGGCTTCTTCAATCTCAAATACAATGAAAGGAGGTTTGGAATTACTACATTTGGATTCATGTATATGAAATTTAGCTACAATAATTGTCTAATTATGTATACCTTGTGAGGGGTGCTAGCCCCTCCTATGCCCAGCTTTCCGTGTTTGTGTAAACACAAACATTGACGACAAAGTGAGGACAGAAAAGTGAAGACGCAAATTGTGATTGGCTGGAATTACATTTGTGATGATTTGATTGGCTGAGCACGGAATGTGATGTATATGATGATGTCAACACAGGTGATGTCAACACCTCCTTCAACACAGGTCTACATACATTTTGCCAGTCAAGACAAAAGTCAGAGAAAAGGACTTTTGTTTATAGCTTAGAATCCACATTGATAATATCATTGGTATGCAGGTTTATGAACTGTCCACAGACCAACAGCGAGAAACGGAGTGAGTTGATGAACATTGTGACTGCTTATAGGAGGACCAATTATATAAAGATAAGGTTGAAAATGAGTTAAGTGCGCATTAAGTGAGATCTATGGACCCAGGAGTTCTTTTTCCACAGCGTCTGAATCATAATGTATCTGATGGATCTATCCAAAGACATGTAACTTATAACTTTTTTTCCTCCTGTAATGTTCTAGCAAAACCCAGAGAAAAACTGGATGTGGTCACCAGCTCCAAAGGTAATGTATCAGACATTTATGTCTATACAAATGGTTAAAAAAGCTGCGTATGTAACTTTCATGCCGACCTCGACCTCCCAAAATGTTTACTATTGAGCCATCATGGAGAGCACAGGAAGACCCCTGTGGCTTGGACTCCTCCTGCATTGAAGGAAGTCAGTCCATTGCTATCCCCAGGTTGGCAGAGGCAGTGTAGCGCCCAGGATTACATTATTAGACAATTGACACTGGGTGAACTGGTTACAAAGATCGTGGGATTAAAAAATAGAAAAGCAGCAGTGATGATATACCTCATTGCCATCATTTAGCATTCAAGGACCTATTCATTGTGCCAATATTCAAGCCCTCATTAATATGCCAATATGACACAGCCAAAACAAAACACACACACACACACACACACACACACACACACACACACACACACACACACACACACACACACACACACACACACACACACACCATTTTGAAGATGCATGACAGAATTTGAAATGCTGATCATTATTATGAATCTGAATTAGTAAGCAATGTTTCTAGGGGAAATATATTGAGCAAGTAATTTGTATGTTTGTATTTGTGCAGATCGGGTCAAGCAGAAGAAAACAAAATGGGAAGAGGAGGAAGTGAATGCTATTATGAAGCACTTCAAAGAACACATTTCCAAGGGTAAACTGGCATCAGTGACTGAGAGCAGACAGTGTAGAGCTGCTGAATATGCTACTCTGAAGGGTAGAACTGTGCAAAACATAAGAGATTTTGTGAGGAACAGGGGCATAATGCTCAGAAGGTCAAAGTGAGGTTTATGGATACTGTAGATATGTTTCAAATGCCAGCCTTTTTGTTAAAATCAGACATGGTTATGTTGGGAAGGAGTTACATGCCTATTAAACCACTGGTTTAAGCCTCTTAAACTACGTGAACTACATCTGGCTTAGAGTACGAGTTATGGCTCTGTGATGTAAAATTGTAATTAACAGGATATTGTTCATCCTCAAGATAAGCCTAACATGGGGTGTGACAAAGTGTTGCATATACTTGAGGTATGACAAAGCATACGTCAAGCAGTGGGGATTGAGTAGTACAGTAGTACAGAATAACACTTTGTAATTTCAAGTAATGTACATTGAACCTTTTTAGTTATATCATGTCACAGGTTTACTGTATGCATATTGGAAAAAGAAAACAAGGTTGGACATTTTAGTTAGGCTACATCATGTCACAGGTTTACTGTATGAACCTTGGAAAAAGAAAACAAGGTTGTGGTTTTGTGAATCCAAATTAAGTTCTTATTTTACATGGATCCGTATAATTTTCTATTTGAATCTGTCTTGTTTTATAAATTCAATTTTTAAGAGCAATTTGTGTCTTCTTTTAATCTTTAATATGGTTCAGGCCTGCTAAATTAATTGTCCCAAGACTTGTGATTTCAGGTGTGGAGGTTTTGCCCAAAAAGTAATTATTTATTCTATTTCTTGTATCATGGTGAAATGTCTAACTTGTCTCTGGGTTCACTTGGAGTCTGTACAGGACCAACAGTGGTGACTGTAGTCTAAGGATGCTGCATTGGCACAACCCACTTCATAGTTGACCTGTAGCAATGAATATGGATAATTGGATATTATGTTATGACCAAATCATAAATGTGTACACTGATTATGTAGTTATAGTCTTTATCCTTTATCTGGTGCCGCAAACTAAATGTATGAGAGACATATGGTCCATGTGTATCTGTATTCTGTCAATCACCATCAACATTGCATATGAGGAATTTCACCAGGAGGACATAATGTGACAGTATTCCATTTAGCCATTTTTTTATGATCTGAGGATTCGAAGAAAAAAAAAGGTGAAAATCACAGAAAAGCAACAGGCTATAGTCCATGGTCTCAAACCGCATGCTATAGTGTGCCATTTTTGAGTGGTGTGAAACACCACTCCTACAACCAGCTTTGGTGTGGACGGTGTCCACCCGAAACGTCCCGTGTCACACCCTGTCCACCGTAGACAGGTATGAAGTCATTTGAGTTCAAACGGGTAGGAATCATTACATAAGAGTCATGTGAAGACTAGTACGTAAAACGTTACATCAGACCAGTGCTGGACAGTGCGTATAAAAGGGGATGCAATCAGAGAATCAATCACAAGTATTGGATCATCTTGAAACGTTATAAACACAGGCATCTTAGAATCTTCAACGACGCCAGTCCGTATAAGACCTCACACCACTCAGTTCACACGGGTGTGATTTTTTTATGATTTCTGAGGATTTGAGAAAAAAAAGGTGAAAATCACAGAAAGGTGACAGGCTATAGTCCATGGTCTCAAAGCGCATAGGCTACTATAGTGTGCCATTTTTTATGATTTCTGAGGATTTGAGGGAAAAAAGGTGAATATTACGGATACGCAAAAGGCCATAGGCTATATAGTCCATGGTCTCAAACCGCATACTATAGTGTGCGATTCTTTTATGAAATCTGAGGATTTGAAAAAAAGGTGAAAATCACAGAAAAGCGACAGGTCCATGGTCTCAAGCCACATATTATAGTGTGCCATTTTTATGATTTCTGAGGATTTGAGAAAAAAGGTGGAAAATCACAGGAAAGCAACAGGCTATAGTCCATGGTCTCAAACCGCATAGGCTACTTATCCCAACTTTTAGCATTTAGATGGACTGAAGACAGACTTGTTCTTTGGGAGCTTCAAACCATAAACCGTCTGTTTTGCTAAATCTGCCATTTTTCCCTCAAACCAAGCAGACACGAAAGCTAAAGCTGAGAACGTAATACTTAAGCAACCTTTCAGAATGTAAATTGACTGAAAAAAACTCTTGAGGAGATTCGAACCCGAAACCTTGGGCTTTTAAACCCATGACTGAGGAGGGAAGAACGCCAAACACGTTACGATGGCATTCTTGTTACAGGGGGGACAGCAACACAGCCAGCACAATGCAGCACAAAGAGAGAACACCATTTGAACCCAGAGCACTTTCTCCCAATCACAGATAGATAATAATGGATAACATTAATGACGGGTAACATGTGGAGTGTCAGTTCGATATTCAACACATTATACAGTCTGATCAGGTATCTCTGTTATGACGTCATGTCACACACAACACAAACATTTGTCTCATCT
The DNA here is from genome assembly GCA_900323375.1 of Benthosema glaciale. NCBI lineage: Eukaryota > Metazoa > Chordata > Actinopteri > Myctophiformes > Myctophidae > Benthosema > Benthosema glaciale. Next base: position 9,826 of record OOFJ01104788.1, read on the forward strand.
CAGGCTCCTCCTCTTCTGGAACCACATACCGGTATGCTGCCTCGGTTAGGACACGTGAGGCCTAGATCACGATCGAGCCTGAGATGGTACTGGATCAGCAAGGATGTGTCTTTTCTGGCACAGCACCATCCTTTGTTGGGTGCATTTCTCCTCATGGTGTGAGAATAAAACATATTTAGGCAGGTGCCTTTGCAGTTTGTTCAATATGGCACCATTAAATAGGGTGCATCTCTAACACACAGACACACGGCATGAGTATGACCCCCTATGACAGTTGGAAAATTGTAGGAGTTGATGCATTACATTTTGTTTGACTCAGCTCCACTGATAACTAAATTAAGCAACATTATTGTGGCCTCCTGTTGGCACTATAATAGGCTATAATGTGAAAAGGGTGACATTTCTTTTTCTTTTTTCATTTCTTCATGATTTGAGGCTTTTTGTTCAAAACGGGCCAATCCTGCAAACGTTGGAAGCCAATAGCCAATTAGGATGGAATATGAAATATCAAACAAATCTGGCAACCTTGATCACATGAGTATACTGTGTCCCGATTTGCAGGATTTCTGGACAGAATCTGGAGGAGTAGGAAAAATGTGTTAATTACAAAAGTCGGTTTCCTAGTGGCGCTATAAAAGGCAGATGGAGGTCAAAGTTTAACCCTTTGCATCTATAGGGAGTGTGCATGCAATCAATGTTTCACGCAGATCAGTGCAGTTATAGGTAAAAATGTGACAATCTGCCTCATGGTGGCACTATAAAAGGCCGTTCTAACTTTGGGGCAGAGGTTCATCGTTGGCATCCAGGGAGTGTGTGGAAGGTTTGGCATCGACCAGGCCAATGGTGCTAGAGATTAACAGTACACAGACACACATGGCACACGGACGGACGGCACATGGATGAATGGAGTGCAAAATATATTCCCATGCCTTCGGACTGGTGGAGACAAATATTTGAAAATAGCCGATCTACAAGCAACATCTTTTTTTCAATAAATTGTCTCTTTCTTTATTATTTCAATTGGCTAATGCTTGACCAGTTTCTTCAGTTTGTTGATTACCATTGATGCCGTAAATGGACTTTTTTATTTTTTATCTTATTTTTTTCCAGCTTTCCGGCTTTGAGGGTTTGTGTGAACACAAACATTGAAGACAAAAGTGTGTAAACACAGACATTGAAGACAAAAGTGAGGACGCAAATTATGATTAGCCAGAATGAGGTGATGCATGATGATAAGAGCACCCCTCACTTCACACGGGTGTGATTGTTTAATTAAATTGCCGTCATATGTCTAACCGTCTAACCCCTCCTATATACAGCTTTTGCTCTCACATCTCAAGATTTGCCATTGACAACGAAAGGGGAATTCAGGTCAAATGTCCGCTAAATCTTGTCCCCACACGTCACAAGATTTGCCATTGACAATGAAAGGAGAAATTTGGTAGAATTCCGCCAAATATGATGTAAATTAAACATCAAAACATTAAATGCCATTTACATTGAAGGAAACAAGTACGTTACATGGTTTTTTTTTTCACGCATTAGCTTTTAGTGTATATTTATTTTCTAATAAAGTTGTTTTTATTTTGTTGCTATTCCTCTGCCCTCATGTAAAGCGTCTTTGGGTGCTCAGAAAAGCGTTTGATAAAATGTGGACCCACCTAGGTTGAGAATAACTGGTCAAGCTGTTGTCAGAGCATCAGGGATCTCCATATAAATCCAGGAATCTCTGTTGTCTGTTGTTTGTCCGTGTCCCTTTATGTCCATATATGATCCACAAACGCTCCAATGGTTTGCATTATACATGATGATCATAAGTCTGGCCGCTGCTCCAGTGGTTCTCAAATGGGTTCCGGGGACCCTGGGCCAGATGGCCCCAAGCAAATATGGTTAATATAGCACCAAAATCAGTTTAACCACTTTAACCCTATAATCTATTTAAAAAATAAAAATCACACTCACAATCAGTGAGGGGCGCTCTTATCATCATACATCAGCCAATCAAATCATCACATTCCGTGCCACACACACACACACACACACACACACACACACACACACACACACACACACACACACACACACACACACACACAGAGATGTCCATAGGAGGGGATAGCACCCCTCAAAATGGTTACATTTAACAAGGGACATTATGGCAGATAGGGCCAGTTCTAACGCTATTTGATAGGTTTAGCGTCTGTGGGGTTCCGTGTCGTGCATGTTCTTGAGAAGGCGGAAGAGGCCGGCGGCCTCGCGGATGCGGCTGAACTCGATACTGAAGTCCTGCATCTCGATGAAGAGATCCTGCATGTTGATGATCTTGTTGCGAATCCACGACTGCAAGAAGATGCACACCAGACGCACCTGGCGATTCTGCATGGACTTGTCTTTGATCTGCTTACAGGTGGAGATACAGTTGACTATGTAGCGGTGGATGAACTCTGGGGGGAGGTCCACGCGTTTCGTCAACCTGTTGACCACCTCCATGGAGTGCAGAGACATGAGACTGTGCTGGGCACAGAGCACCGAGAAGTACTCTGTGATCTGACTGCTCTCCATGAGCCTCACCAGCAGCTCATAGGCCAACAGTGGGTTGTGCTCCACCAGGTCGGGCAGCTTGGCCGGGGACAGGTTGATGTGGTACACCAGCTTGGGGTCCTTCTCTAGCTGTTCCCGCAGCTGGGACATCTGTTGGGTGGACAGTGAGCCCTTGAGGGCCTTGGACATGATGCATTTGATCTCCACTTCTGTCCTGTTTTTCACGCACATGGAGCGGTCCCACTGAATGCTGTGGTCCGATTCCGTGGGGTTCAGCCACACCAGCTCGTCCTCGCACACGTGGAGAGGAGGCAGTGGCCGGATGAACTCTGGATGGAAATGTTTTGCTGGTGGAGAGCAGAGTCCTGTGACCAGAGACTTTGTGATCTGATTGGGACCTAGGTCATACTGGATACTGGGTAAACTGGCCTTGCTTTGCATGGGAAGTTCTGCCTGTCGCTCTGCCAAGGCTAGCTGTAGTCCACTGATGTCTATAGACCGTGGCATGCTACTGACATCCATACATGACACCTCCTGGGGCGTCTTCTTAAAAAGTTCTCTGGGTGGGGCCAAAATGAGCTGGGAGAGGAAGAACTTCTCTTGCTGGGTTATGG
>OOFJ01104793.1:0-13020 GCA_900323375.1 Benthosema glaciale
CCCTCACACACGCACGCACACACACACACGCGCACGCACGCACACGCACACGCACGCACACACACACACGCACACACGCACGTGCATGTGCACATAGTCTCATGATGTTACAGCATGTGTTGAGCGGCAGGCAGGCAGCATGGCTGAGAGAGAGAACATGAGAGAGACAGGGAGAGATTGGATGGGAGAGAGAGAGAAAATACATGGAATGAAAGAGACAGTGAGAGGCAGAAAGTTTGAAACAGAATAAGAAAAGGAGAGACCAAGAGAGGAGATAATACAGAGAGCGTGATAGGCAGACCAGAGAGAGAGAGAGATATATAGAGAATTGGAAGTGGGGAGAAACTGAAACAGAAAGAGAAAAATAACGAGATGGGCAAAACCAGACATGCAGTAACACGGTAAGACGGATACACACGGATCCTCAGTTTTAATTAATCTCTGGGAGTCAAATTACACTGATGATTCTACAGTGTCGCCACGCCAGACAGTCAGACAGAGACCAACGGAGAAAGAAGCCAAAAGAGGGGAGCAAGCCTGTGATGGTTTGGCCGATGGCACTGCTAGCCTTAAACTTGGTACGTGTGGCTGACTGCTCTCATCTGTCCTGATCCACTGCCTCTCTCCTGTTGCATTCAGGGCCATCTCTCCAGTCGTGTACCGCGCGCAGACAAGTGGAGCTTAACAAACCTTTTCCATTACCGTAATGACCTTCATGACTGAACACCAAGGGAGCAGCAGCCAGTAGGCCGTTACTCCAACAACATCGCCATTAACTGTCCCCCCATGGGTTCCACTAGGCAGACAAAAAGGAGAAAGAAAACGTTCTGATAGGGGAATGCTTCCCTTTACCACTGACCGGATCTTCCCCTCGATAAAAGGAGGCAAGGAATCCATAGCAATTCTGCCGATTTTACGTTTAGTTACACAAAGATTCTTCCAGACGACATCAGCTAGGGGCAAAAGGAAATGGGTAGGAAAAATAGTCATGGGAGATATAGGCAGTAATATATGTCGGACCAAACAACACCAGGGTATAAATGTCTCAATGGAAGTGAAACTACCTCCACACACTAACAAATAGTTAGTCATACAGATCAATTAAAATATATTTTTATTGTTGAAAATAAGTTATGGGTTGCATGTTTTAACCCATTAAAACCGATAAAGCATCTGTATAATTTCAGATTTTTGCGTTGGCTCTTCAAAAATAGTCACTTTGCACTTTGTGCCGTGCTGTGAGCTTATACATCTGCTTTTTCATTCTTTTTCTTTTTTTTTTTACATTTTTGAAAACTCTTGAGATATTTGAGAACTATTGATTTAGAAGGCATTTGTAGAATTGGCCTCAGGTCTTAAAACATTTAAAGTGCATACAATTCTGGATGTCAGAATCTATAGCATTGTTGGATGTGAACACCTTGGGTAATTCTTTCGGGTGAAGAAGAATTTTAAAGCAGTGGAACTGCGTTTGTATTGTAATCTATTACACCAAAATCTCTATTCAAGGATCTATATTATTCCACCTGTGCTGTGTTAGTTCAAACTAGAAGAGGTCGATGATACAATGGTTGAATGATGTTCCATTTCAAGTTAAATGGAGCAATGCAGTGGACCCATGTTCCATTCCACTTGGCTATAGGTCACACTATAAAGGTCGGCATTACAGTGCAGTGGCCTATAGGTCGGGTCAAACTTTTGTCACGTTTCAAAAATAACACATAATCCATGTGATGCATGGCTTTATAGAGTCAAGTTGAATACATTTCCCCCAAGGTCAAAGTTGAGAAACACAGCCCTCAGCATCGATCACAACAATGTGCCAACAACAACTAACAATCCATGGGGGATTCGTGGGTTCACATTCAGTTCAACTTTGGTTCCATTAAGAGCAAGGACAGAACAAACAAGGACCCAACAGAGCTGGACAGACAAATCAGACCATTCTATCTGCTTTTTTCCAACGCTGGAGAATATTGATAAATGAATTAAAGGCAAGCATTCAGATTATTCCCTACTCTTCAATTATAATCTAGTGAAAATTAATTATTGAATTTAGACCATTGAATGTGTTTTCATTACACAACTACATTGCATTTAATTGAATTGAATTTATACATTTAATTGAATTTAAATATACATTTATTGAATTTACACTATTTTCACTATTCAATAGTGAAAATAGTGATTTTATATAGTGAAGTGCTGTAGTAGTCCAATTGTGTTATTGATCAGAAATACAACCTGCATTACAAAAAGTAATCACAGATTACAAAAGTAAAGAAAAACGCAGAAATGTCTACATCTCGACACCAATGTATCAGGGCCCCTGCCAGCTGGACATACAGCATCTAGCTTTTATGCGTGTAAAATCTTCAACAGAATTTATACACACAAGGCACCTGCATGGCCCATATGCAGTATCCACAGCCAAGACCTCAGGGCACGTAGGAATCAGCTAGACGATGTCTTGTACATTTCAACATTTCCCTTCTACAGTCAGTAGTCCCAGCGTGTTTCAAAAATACTATTTTTTATTTTTCACCATTCCTGAGGAAAATAAATAAAGAAACCTGAATGACTACTGCCCTGTTACACTCACACCAACCCTCACAAAGTGCTTCAAGTGGGTAGTCAAACCAGACCAGCTTTGGGAGACATATGAATGTTATATACAGACCATTAATGATCTAAGAGGAAAGGAAACAGAAGTGAAAACTAAATTTGATTTTATCTAGTTATTTAGTTTATTTTTTGCTTCTGCAAGTGCAATATCTGTGTGTTTGGGTGTATGTGATTGTACTGTAATGTAGCCTATCTTATAAAATATGTTAAAAAATGTCAAAAATATTATTGAAAAACAATAGTGGGTAGTCAAAACTCACAGACATCACACCATACAGTTTGCCTATAGACAGAGCAGTATAGACCCTTCCGTGTCCTCTCCCTACTGGAACTGCATGAGGAACAAAATTGTGTGAGAATACTGTTCATTGAATGGAGTTTCGTTAATAGCGGAGGTACGGGAAGAAGGACAACACTTGAGCATGCAATGCCGAAACCACTGCCAATTGGCCAATTGGCAAATAAATACAGTCTGGCACTACTCCCTTTTGTGCGTCAGCATTTCACATTCCATGTTCATCCCCAGGCCTTCCCAATGGGCCGTGACTGCCCCATTTTAGGCATCCTGCTCCATACACAAGCCTCCGTACCTCATCCGACACTCTCTCTCCAGTAACACTATTAAACACGCTATATCCCTCATCAGCCTGGCTGCCAGTGGCTGGACACAGTGCCTAGCTGTCCAAAGCAGCAGTCATATCAGCCTTCAAGGTCCTTCCGTTCCTCTGCATCCTGAAAGCTGGCACCTTTTGGGGTTTCATGGCAGGGTAAGTTCTGTTTTGCAGCCAGACTCATGTTCGGCTGCAAGAGTAGCCACAAACGGTTCAACACCCACTCCGAAGCCATCTGCTGGTTCCTCACCCACAGCTACACGCTATACCATTCAATGCGCCTATCATTCTTTTAGTCATGCAGAACAGATAGTCTGATTCCATTCAATTGCACTGCCCGCAATTCAAAACAACTAGAAAGTGGCACTCTGTGGAGCACAGAGACTCCACCAGGTGGCCAATGGACTGCAGTGGTATTGTACATTGTAATATTGTTTTCTCACGCAATAGTAAACAACACAATATATAGTATAAGGATATAAAGGGTATCTGACATCTAAGTCTAAGTTACAATTTAAGGATTAAGGAGAATTGTTAAATATTACGCGAAAAAGAGGCAAAGATTGTGTATAGCTTGTAGTAAGGTTCATCTATTTTTTTACGATATTTATCTGCGGAAGCGAGTCAAACTAAATGTATGTAAATGTAAAGCCTTCAATTCCAAGTGCTTGTCAGGGTGGGCGCCCCAGTTCAAATATGATTATTTAGGGGGGTCACAGCCTGAAAAGTTTAGGAACCCTTGCTTTAGAGCTTTTTAGGCTCAACTACCCTGTATCATTGACCGGGATGACTTGTCTTTGATTGCATCAACCCAAACAGCATGTACTGTACAATACTGTATTGTGTGTTAATGTTAACAGAGGTCATCAATATGTCCATACATGGAAAAGACTTGGTCTTGTTTGTGGCGGATTTTAGATGTTCTTGTTTTACACACCATTATAATGATGGTAATAATATTTAAATAAAATGTACTCCATGTTTTCTTGTATGTATGATGTATGATGGTGATTTGCTACGACACGAGTGAGTTCACTAATCACTAGTACTGGTGGTTTTCAAACGTTTCATTTGCAAGGACCCACATAACTCTGAGAGTGTACAAATAGACCTGCAATTGGCTCAGAGACTCTGCCTGATGACCTAAATCCTAATATCTCCCCTGACGAAGGAGAAATTCCATTTTAGGCTAGTGGTTGAGATGTTTGATTCCCAAGCATTACATAAAGTAAACATTGTGTGGTTATATAAAATGACTGAGTATCCTATGTCATATGGCAGGATTGCGTTGATTAAAGTCTGTAATATGTGGAGATTATGTTGTTGATCATGTGTTTTTAGATGAGTTGTTGTAATATTGGAGCATAAAGCGGTCAGTGACATTGTTTGAGCAACAAAGCACTACAACAAAGAGCTACAGAGTGGAACAAAATCAATGGTTTGGTAGCAGCATTGTATGCCATAAAATAATGTTATTGCACACAACAATGTTACATAATATTCTTCTTATGCATGATAGTACAGAACCATAATGCATAATATTTACACTGTTTGGTTCAGTAGCTCATAGGCTCTTAGATCAGGCTGAGGGTTGGGACGACTAATAATTGATCCAACCATTAGACTATAGTTTTAATGACCATATGCAGGACATTGTTATTGTGTTCAAAACAGCAATTCTACACACTGACCTCAAACAATGATATAAACACATTATAATGCAGCACAGCAAAAGCATACACACGATGTAGGCTAGGCCTATCAGAAAAATGGCTGACGGATGCACGCTTGACCAAACTATTCCACCATCCCCAGTTGCTATATAGAGTCTGGAACCTCACCTCCCGAAATCCGAGTAAGCAAGGAAGCTGGCATTTATGACACAAACATATATTTTAAAATATCATTACATTTTTTATTATTATTATTTTTATTTATTTTTTAATTTCTGCTAAGCATTAGGATAAATCTGCACGACTGTACAGACGGAACGGAAGTGGGGAGGATGCTCCACTTCCACATTATATTGTACTCATGATAGACGCTTCCGTTGCTCCAGACTGTATGATGGAAGCATTTGAAAATTGCGAGAGGCAACAGTCTGCAGCAACGCGCAACTACACGCTTGTCGACCGTGTGAGCAACAGATATACAAAGCGACAAATATCCTGTGATCTTTCCATCTTTGCATCCGCCTCCTGTGAACGCAGCATTAGAAATGAAGTATTCCCGTCTGCCTGTGTTCTGGACTGTAGGCCTATTTTTGGAGGAGAAGAGACACAGTGCACAATTTTGTGCTGCCCACTAAGGCGGTGGTACAGCGCAAAATCATGCACCCCCTACTGTGCCTCCCCTTGTCCTTCTTGTCCAAGCAGGCAGGGTGACTGCTTGCCGCTTGGACAATGCCAACCGGAGCAGAGTGAAATCTATTGCAATTATAGGTTATACACACTGGAAACTGACTGTCTGTCTGCAATGTTACAAGCTGTATCATACATGCATGACAATAAAGTGAGATCTCTTGGTTGAACCATGTTCAGTTCAATGGCAATATTTAATCCTGTTTCCTCATCTCTTTTAAATAAATGCTGGGGAGGTTTGCTAAGCATGCATGCCGTCTTCGAGCCATATTCTGCTTCATAATCACACAGTGGAAATTGGACATTTCTGTTGCAAAGCCTGCAGCTATACAAGATCAGTCTAAGAGCTTTGAATTTAAAATACATAAGATAGTCTTTATAGTGTTCAGCAAAAGAAAAAAATGTTGATACAACAAACTAAGATACGATAAAAACTGTGTGCGCTTACATTCAATTTAACTCGTCAGGCTCCCTGAAGACTAGATGAGACAAAGAATTTGCTGCATGTAACCCCAATAGGATAGCCTTTTTTGTTTTCTGTTTTAAATCCGGGGAAGGATTGCTGAGCACGCTGCTCTTTTTCAGGAACACCCTGCTTCAAATTCATCCTGCTACAGCCACATTCACACCTGGGAGCTGGCAAGCACAACCACAATATAGTGCTTTAGCTCTGTTCACAGCAATGCTTGCAAAACAGAACTGCAATCTATGAAAATTATGTGGTTGACTTGTCTTACATCTGATCGGATAGAGAATTTGTAGACAGTAATGTAATGGTGCCAGACCAGATCAAAACAACAATTTTATTGTTGTTTTACATGGAATTAAAACATCCAAATCAGTGTCATAAATGGCAAATTTGTTGAACAGATTAACGTGTTGGGTAATTTTCCTCTTGTACCCTGAAATCTAAAAAGAAAAATATAAAAAAGTGCTATGGAACCAATAATACTAGATTACATTTTCATAATAGTACTGACAATTAAACCAAGAAAGGAGGTGCCTTTTCAATGTACAAGTGTCAAAACACTCTCTTGGCTGTGATCGGGGCACTGTATCAAAGTCACAACTTCAAAAAGCCATATAGGAATTGTGTTTGCATTCATTCCTTCAATTTCACTCACAGAAGAGCACTGGCAGCAGCAGAATGTGATTTGACGCCTAAGGTTGTAATTATTTGATGAGCAAACGTTATCTAACTGCAAGTGTCCTATTTTGCAAATCACTGTAGCATGAACGAGTGATCTACGCACCATATCAGTCAGATGCGCCCGAATCAAGGAGAGGCAACTTGTAAGAACAGCCCATAATTAAACCTCTTGTAATTTGCACCTTTTCTTGACTAGTCGGACATTTGAAGCTGTTGTAATAAACACAGCATTGGTGGGGGCGGGGGGCATCTCCTGAGCTCTGCTAACTGCTCTCTCAACCCGCTGGCCAAATGCTGCTGTTGGGCCGGTTGTTGCTGGAATCAAACATCAGTGTGTAGGGGAAAGTTGTGTCAGCCAAGAAGCCTCCATCCCCATTCCCCTGGTGGGTGTCTGATGTGCTGCTGTTCTGAACCAACGCGTTCAGAACAGAGACGCTGAGCCTCACTTTGAGATGTTTTCTCTCTGTCTCTCCTTGCCTCTCCTCTCAGTTACTCCCTCCGTGCATTTCATATTTCTGCATTTTCCTCCCCATTTGTCTCTTCTTCCATCTCTGTTCTTTCTTCCTCCGTTTACCTCTTCCTCGCCCCCTCTTTGCCAGCCACTCATACCACCATTTCCTCCTCTCTCTAACACAGCAGCACTGTAGCTCTGATGCACACTTAGTCTCTCCCTCACACTCCAGGGGAAGGTGTTCATCTGGTACTTTGTGTCTCCCGAGCATTTCTCAGGCTAATGGAAAACACTCAAGATGCTTCGCTGCTCCATCATTCCCTCCCGTGGTAAAAGAGAAAACCTCAGTTCACATATTGCCTTCATGAAGGCGTGGCTTCTACTGACAGGACAATACAGGCTGTCTACCTACCAACGTTATGGGGGATAACTGGTTATTAACTTTCAAATGTTTGGTTTGTCAGAGTCAGAATGACGAATGTAGGTACAATTTAGGCAGATGTGTACTGTACCATAATACTTTACAGTTTCTCTTTGTTGAAGGACCTGTTGCTCATTACCGTAAGTGTCAGTATAAAGTTTCGAATTCCATAAACTCTTGAATTCCAATTTCTCTGCCCTGGTGCCACAACTTAACATACCGGTAGTTAAGTAATACTGGCCATGTTACACAATTTAATTGGGATTCATGATCTTTTCACTTTAGATTCAAAGCAGACACACATGCAAACATGGACACTCTTGACACCATTGGGGCAGTTTAGGACATTCCGGGCTTTGCTCAAACTTTGGCACCATATATATACGTGTCGATCCAATGTAAATGGAACAAGACACAGGCCGCTAGTTTCAGATAATGTATGTCTATTTGCAGCACAATTCATGGGTTTGGAAGTGTGGAATTGGTGCAGCTGGTGCTGAGCGGCAATTACAGCTGTGCACGGAGCTCTGTGCAATGCCATGAACGTTTGTATGGCATGATATGGCAAAATCCCCACCAGTCCAATATAAACAAGAAAACGTTGATTGACGTTTGACTGTGGTGTGACTCGAACTGACTCGAGCCGGCACTGTTGGAAGCGGCTCGCCAGCCCGGACCCAACGAGCTGTCCCTGGGCCGTGTTAACGTCAGAATGGGCCTGTGGCATTATAGGGACAATTTTAGGGAGCCCCCAACCTGCTACTAATATGCACATTGCACATACACAAGTTGTCATAAAGTACACGCCCATACTTAGCAGAGGCCTTTTTTTAAAAGCCACACGCATAAAGATGTAATGAAGGGCACGCCTTCTTTTTCTAAGGAATCGCCCACATTTCTCATAGTTATTATTAGACTGGGCAGGCTTCCCTTTCGGGTGTTATGAACCGGTCTGGAGCGGATGGTAAAATACGTCATGTTGTAGTCAATGCAGTCAGGAAACCACAAGGAGGAATCAGTATTGTGAATGGCGGAATTCTTATTCCACCTTGTGGTTTCCTGCCTATATTGACTACAACGTGACACTCCAGGCCGGATCATACGGTGATTTTGGAACACAGACCAGGCTTTCCTTTTGGACGGAAAGCCTGGTGACGCGAGGTTAAGTTATTATAGGACTGCGGTCAGTGCGGTGTTATAGACACACAAATGTGGAAAAATGCAGGATAAACTCATTTTGTCAGCTTCTGACCTATAAGGCTCTATTTTCATCCATGCTACACCCCTTATCCCTAAACATCTTTGACTTTTTTAATATTTTGAAATAACATTTTTGAATAGTTAAAATAGCCAATCTACAAGCTCACAACGTGTACAACAAAATGGTAAAAAAAAAAAGGTATAAGGGAGGGGTTTACCATGGATGAAAATACAGAACTCTGTCTGGTTCAGGTTTCCAATGAATTAGTCATACCACACCAGGGTTGTTTGAATGCAGTAGAGATTTGTGAGGTGACGAAACAAATTGCATTGAGGTAAACATACATCTCCATTCTCCACAACCTAAGAAGCTACCTCCCAGTTTCCAGCTAACTGGAATGTATTACTGTATACTGTATATATTACTAGTAACAAGCACAATGCTGGTCACTAGACACCCTATGCTAATTCTCACACATTGAACATAGTTGGTGATTAATATGATTTTGATTCTAACGTATGTAGGGGTAATTTCTTTGCCATAGCATGAGTTCAAGGGTGTCAAATCCATAGAGTCCGAAGTGAAGAGAACACCAGCATCACAATCACCTTTGCTCGCTCAGGGCATTGCACATGCACAAGTAATTCACGGTTCTCGTATATCTCAGTGGCTAGCGCACAGCACTAACACTGTCAAGGTTAAGGGTGGATTCCCAGTGGGGCCCCCTACACTAAAAATGAATGCACTCATGGTGCTGTAAGGCGCTCCACATAAAAGCGGCCGCCAAATGGCATATGTTATGTTGTTATTCTTCCTGGTGTATACATGCTTTCCACATCACGCTGGCTGTCACTTTACGCAACATATTTTGACAGGGATTCACTCCCTGCAGTGCATAGGACAGGTGGATGTATGCAGCGCAGATTGAGAATATAGTGCACTGCAAAATATAGCTACTGCAGAAGACCTACATTACTGCATGCTTTCTTGTTAAAGTGTACTGTTGCATTCTTTGTCACATCTCGTATGCAGAAATGTTCTGAAAAAATGCATAATTTAAATGTTTTTAACCACAAGACATAAATTGCAAACACATCAACCAACCAGGCTGCAGAGAGACCAAGCGTTTTGTTATCAGATTTTTCATTTTGAAACAAAGACCTTTCTACTGCAATGAACCATAATGTAGTACATGTACTCTAAGGTCACTGGTTCTATTCCAGCTGGAGACATATGCTTCTCTTTCTTGTGTCTGTCTCTACCCTGTCTAAATAAAGAAACTGCTTAAATAAATCATCCACCACCAAGTTCTGTGGGTCAAGCAAGACCTTAATGTCCTTTGGTTTTGGGTATGATACGCACAAGATGTTTGGGCAGAATTTCCTCTTTTGACAACAAAACTGCTCTCAGGACATGCAGGACTCTTGCCAGAGCTCTCATTCAACGCCACTTTGACTATGCTTGCACCTCCTGGTTTTCTAACATCTCAATGACACTAAAGACCAAGCTTCAACTCTCTTAAAACAAGCTGATTGGACTACTTCTCAGACTGGGGCCCATGACCCACCTTTTTCAAACACAGTTTGCTAGCCTAGGACTATGGTTTAGGCGTAGGGTAGAAGAAGCAATTAGTTAATGTGATGGCTTTCAAGATAGTCAATGCGTCTTTGGCCTCAATGCCCTCAATACACACATACCCACAGCCACAATACTAGAGGGAGCAACAACAACGATTTGGTAACACCCACCTAAAGGAACAAACATACATGCTATGTTGATGAACTGAATATATATTAGGACCTCATGGAAACAAGTCCACTGGACTGTTTTGTGTCTATCCTTTTAGACTAATTGTACTCAAGCTGTTTGCATTTCTGTCTAATAAATTATTCGATCCATCAAATCAATTAAAAAATCGTATCTCTAATCCCTGTACCTAACAGAAACGGTTTCCTCTTTATACAGTACATTTGTTTTACATCTGTATTTGTCCTGCGTTTCATCGTGCTGCTGCTATGACAAAAGAAAAACAAAAAAAAATATCTCTATTAACCCAATAGGCAAATATTTTCAAAATTGTTCAAACATTTTCAAAAAACTTTCTGGAAATAAAATAAAAATCTAAGCATTAAACTTGTATGAAAATGTTGCAAAACATCCAGTAGGTCTACAAGCTCACAACCCATCATGGCATCGGTGAACTTGTAGATATGGCAAAGTATGCAACTATGCACAGGTGATTTCCCGCATACTCCTGTAGAACTCCTGTGTACAAAAGAAAAAAATCTCCTCCATCGTACTGCAGACTAGATTCTCTCTTTCTCACTGAACTAATGTGTGTTGAGAGGAATGTCTAGGTCATTTTACTTCATTTCTCATTCTTTGCGGAATGGCATTGGCCACATAAAAGCACATACAGTATTGAGCAAATAAAGTACACAAACAAGGACCTTGTTCACTTGTTCAGCCTGTTCAGTTTCCAATCAATTAAAAAAATCTGATTCTTTATTTAAAACAAATTATTAAATTATTAATGGATTACACACATTTCCTGCTTAGTTCCCAAAAGCGTCATATTTCACTGCTTGATTTTTGGTACCTTTTGTTGACCTCTATCGTTCGCAGCTGACCTCTGCGTATTGCTATGCAACACAAACGGTGCTGCTGAATCAGTAGAATTACGCTTCAAAATGAGTGCGGGCACTCGCTTGCCGTGGGCACACACTCTGCCATCGCTTCCCACAGGACTCAAACTTGCCTTGGTTGCAATGTTTTTAACGTGATTTCGATGTTTTTCATGCCATTTTCAATGTTGAGTCTACGCGGTCCACTCCACACTATGCCATACCAGAGGCATCACATTCTCACCCAAAGGCATCTGTTGTCGCCCCCAACTCAAGTCAAATATTGACGCTTGGTCAATATTTTGACACCTCGGGCAGCGAGAAAGTTTTGTCTGGGACTTTATCCTTCAGTGAGCCGCTTCATTGTCAAATTAACTAAGACATAGGCTAGGACTACAGTAAATATTGTATATAAAAAGGAAAATAAGTGGAACACTTACTAAATCTTTCCTCAGGTCCTAGATTACAGTACCATATGTATACATTTTATATAGTCAATTGCTCGGCAATAAGGCCCACTGTGGACATTTTATGCACACTATCAAAAAGACAAACTGTGTATTGTGAGTTTTTGTTACGCCATCTTTCACCAAGTGACCTCTCAGAAATCTTAGCACAGCGGAAGAGGAGCCTATAAGACCACAGTACATTATGGCTAATGATCTTGCTCAGCAAAAAATGACACATACTTAACATAGCATGCTTAACAAGCATATACAAACATACACACATACAGTATGCACTGTATGTGCATGAATGTAGGCACATACGCATGTAAATATACGCATGTAATGTATGTAAGATAAAAAAACAACTACAAACAATATAAACCAAGAAAAGTTAAATCATACACTGCAATGCAGCCAGATAACGTCAGTCGGTCTTTCTGACATGAAAATAAATAAAATAAATATATAAATAAATATTCAAAACTTTTGTGATTCGATTTAAATATTGTGGCATTAAAAATCACGATATACCTTGAATAGATTTGCCCACCACCACCCACAGTATGTCCAAATGGACCCTTCCGCACCAATTTGGTTCCATTTGTACACCTTCAGGGTTAAATTGAGGACGGTTGCAGTAGAAGAGGATGTTGCAGAATACCAGTATATTACCATATCGTGGCGTATAGCGGAGAAGCAGCAGTGCAGAGTCAGTTTTCCTGGGACGTTAATGAGGAAGGAGTCCGTTGTGTACGCTACGTGGTTAGGCAGCAGCGCTATACAGTGGCTGGATGCAGCCTACCTAATGAAGACAACGCTGAATCCAGGATAGCAGAGCTCATTTACAGTAATTGGAAAAGACATCAGGCAAGCAAACGGTACACTTGAATTATGCTGCCGCTTCTTGGCGCTTGGACGCATCCCAAAGTATCTGTATAACACATTTCGCTTCATTATACGATTATAGAATACAATAAACAAACTGATTTACACTAAGAGATAGCACACTTCATACCCTGCAGAATCTCACTGCTTTATGGGGTATATTAGTATATTAGTATTAGGTGTGTGTGTGTGTGTGTGTGTGTGTGTGTGTGTGTGTGTGTGTGTGTGTGTGTGTGTGTGTGT
>OOFJ01104794.1:0-12920 GCA_900323375.1 Benthosema glaciale
AAATGAAAGGCTTTTAAGTGCGCCTTATAGTCCGGAAAATACGGTAATCATGTCTGCAACATTGACAGACCGTAAACCTGGCTGTAGGCCCTCTTTTGCATCATCAACATCACTTTTAGAAATGTGTTAATATCACAAAAAGCAACCAAGAGGTCGGTGAGAAATCAGGCCAAATAATTACAATTTTAAATAAGTAACAATGCGAGTGAAAAGGTAAAGGATGAGAAAGAGAAACAAATGCATGTACACGTGTGCTAGCACTATAGAGCATCGCAGTGACGTCAGACCCTCCGTTCCAGAAGTGAAAACCCCATTAATTATAAATGTCTATGAGGAAAATTAACAGGGATTTCACTTCCGGAACGGGCGTAGTGACGTCACTGTGCTAGCTCTATAGAGGGTATGCGTGTGCCATCATCATCATAACCGGAAGTCATGCGGGAACACCTACCGAGTGGCCAAAAAACTACTTTTCTGGCCTTGAAAGCAGTGCCGGCGGCAGGATGATGTCTATGGAAATGACAGGGGGGGCAATCTAAATAACAAAGGGGGTAATCACGATTTTGAGGCTTCATGATGTTAATTCTTTGAACAAGCAGCTCACTGGCTACTCTCATAAACAGCATGAGGAAATGCTGCATATAGCCTATATTATAGCCTAACACTTTTGATTTGAGGGGGCAAGGTGGTGGATTTTGGGGGGGCAAGGAGGTGGCCACAGGGGGGCAAGTACCCCCCGTGGCACCGGGACCCAGCAATGTCTCTCTCTCACACACACACACACACGTACAAAAGAAGTTTAATGCCTTGCACGGCAAGTGTACAACCGATGCATCGTATGACAAAAGTGGCAGCAACATGACCATGGAAAGTTTTTACAGACAATATCAAATGAATGTTATCAGATTCTACAAAAAACAAGTTGTGAATGGTTGGGAAGAAAAAAGTAAGCTCCATTACAATAGAGATGCGTGAGATCCATTGATCTATACTGTAACTAGAGGAGGCACAAAAAATCTCTGGCCCTTCATTTCAATGAAAGTTGCTCACCAAGCTCCCATATTGGGGGCATATTGGCGAGAAGTAGAACACATTAATTCAGCCTTTTTAACCAGCTGCCAAGCTGGTTCTACTTTTGATGCCACTTGTAGGGCCTAGCAGACACTTTGTCATGATTGGCTGCCTAACAACGTTGGCATGATGCTAGCCTATTTGCACTGGTGTTAATATGTCGCGGCTGGGGCGTGGTTGACTGTAGCCTGTGGCTAACAGTGTCCATGTTAGACAAAAATAGACTAATACTGTTGAGAACCCTGCTGTGTGCATGTGACTGTGTTCATATTAATTCCGATATTATAATGCATGTATAGCCTATTGGCTTTGGACTGACAGACTGTTTTCTGTGCTAAGGCATAGGAATCATAATGTTGTATCTTTGTCACATGGTGTGGCTCATTCCTGGCATCACGTGTAAATAATAATAATTATTATTATTAAGTAGTAATGATTGGAACAAGGACAAACAAAGCTTGGTGCAGCTGGTTAAAACATGACAATCATTTTATACAGATTGTGACAATGTTGTCTGCAAGTTGCAGAGAGGAATGCTCAAAACCGAGAACGTTGTTGTGAGACATGTAGTACTACGTGGTGTTCAACACTACTCTCAAATCATAAATTGTCCTTAAACGTAAACCCTATAGAAATGCAAAGTGTTGTGTAGTTTATACAACAGGTATAGATGTTAATGAGAGAAGAGGTGGCCATGGGGAAGTTCAAACGGAAGGAAGTCAAGGAACTATCAAGACAAAATGTTGAGCGCATATAAGGATGCAGGGCTTACATAAGCAGTGTGTGGATTAAATGTTAATTTTTCACCTTTTCAGCTCCAGTTGATTCCAACGCAGCACTTAAATCCAAGGTTCTTGCTGAGTTTGTGGTGAGTGAGAAACTCCAACTACCATGCACACCTTTGCTGTTATGGTATATTGAAGCCAGTTAATCTGTTTTTTTTTTTTTGTGTGTGTGTGTGAATGAACTACCTGCCATCTGCGCCCAGTAACGAACCCTTTTTCATAGTCAATTAGATATTTTTCTCTGGTCATCTTGATCCAACGTCGATGTAAACTGGGCCTTCTCAGCATTTTTATACATGCCACTGAGGATGTTAATTGTTTAATGGTATCTTGCATTACACATGCATGGAATCATCTCTATTTATGTTAATTCAGCTTTTTCCTTAATTTGTCACGTGCATTTATTATGCATGTGACAAATTATTATTATGCAAATATTTCTCTATATGGGTCTTCTTGACATTGTTAATTGTTATGCTAAGCTGACTGTCCCTTGTGCTGCAGCCCCAGGCGCTGGTAGAACAGTTATCCACGTACAAGAGCTCTCTGGACGAGGTGGAGCTCCGAGAGAAGCAGCTGGCAGCCATGAGGGTGGACGTCTGCAGCACCAGCGCACTCAGGAGACTCAAAGGTACCAGGGTTCATTCCTCTAATGGCTATTACCTTCCATCTCTCTCTTGGGTCGACGGGGACATGAATCACTACCTGATTCTATTTCTATTTTGAGCATGACTCGTTTGTTTGTCCTTTCTCGTTCACATTCTCTCCCTCTAAATTCCTTGCTTTGAGAGAAAGCAAGGAATTTAGATTACATTTCCTTCCTTCAGTATCTTTTTAAAAACAATTCTCTGTCTCTCTCATATATAGATAAAGCAGGGGGGAAGAAGTTCTCCAAGGATTTTGAAGACGGAAGCTCGAAGCTGCAGGACTTTGTCAAGTTCCTTGACCAACAAAGCAAAGGAGGGCCACCTCTCCTGGAAGCCCTCAACAATGCGGATATCTTTTATGAGATGCAGTACCAGGAGGTCAAGATTGTGGCAAACGTAAGCTGGGCTGCTGCTAACCTATTCATAATCAATGAATCTGTCGATAATTAAATCTATTAATTTGTTTGACCTTTTTAACACATTGTCTGCTATTGACATATATATTCGTGTTTTTATAGCCATCTGTTGTCTGCAATTGACATGTGTATACATTTTGTATCGCTTTATATGGATCTGAAATGGCACAGCTAAAGAACAACATTTTGCCTTGAGCCGGTTGCTAGGCAATGCCCAGACCACCCCCGCACGTACGGAGTGTGCTCACGCATGCGTAGACTACTGTTATAATTAGGATCTTCTATTGCTCTTTACTCAAAAACTACGTTTCTCGAGAAAGATGGCTAACTGGAGCCCAATGCATTAGCCTTTTCTTATAATGTAGGTCTGCGAGCCTCCTCCCAGCGTGGAAACGGAAGTACTTTAGTAGTAATCTCCCCAATTCCGGCTCAGTGCAGAGTTATTACCACTTGTAGCCACCAGGCCGCAGTGTAAAATTTAAAGTGGTTTTGTTGAACCACTTTAAATTTGATCAAAAGCCAGAACTAGAAAGATACAGTACAAATCTCAGGATGCATGCCCTAATCTATCTATGCATTTGCAATAGCTGTGTGTGTATGACTGTCCCTGGCACCGCTGTTATTAGACAGAGTGATCTCAAATTACCATATTATAGGAAATGTAAAACAAAGCACCTGTATTACACCATCAAGAATAGTGCATCAGTCTATTCAAAATGAATAGTGCAGTACTCCGTACACTGGCCTCAGTTACATGCGCAAAATGTATTCAGAATGAATTCATTCATTCCGAACATAGATTCATACCCAACTGTTTACATGACAAGTATTCCTTTTTTTAATTCTTTATTTAAGGACATCAATGATCATCCAATACAACACAATTTTCAAGTAATATTTTCGTCCATAGATTTTTCTTTTTTTCAGCAGGAATGAAATGGGAAAGTAAAAAATGAAAGGTAAAATAAAATAAAAAATGGGAGAGTTAAAATTGTGTACAAACACAGTACCATACAATAAAACATTCAAAGGGATAGAGTGCTTGAAACCTATGAGTAGGACAAAGTTGCAGTCATTCAATCCTTGCTACTACAAAGTCTGACCGCAAAGGTACAACATATTTCACACAGTTAGACCAAAGCTTTATGAATCTATCCATTCTTTTATGGTGGGGGCCTCAGGAAGCATCCAGTGTCGTGTAAATACCTTTCTACATGCAGATATCAGAATACCGAATAGGTATTCATCAGATCTTCCCGCTTGAAAATTTGCATGTCCCAAAAATAGTGTAGTAAATTCTAAGGGTAAATTTACACTAAATATTGTATTTACTGATCTCTGAAATTCCACCCAGAAGGGTCTAATCACTGGACAACCCCAGAAAACATGCCAATGGATGACAAGTATTCTTATTCCTCAGTTGTTTACATGACGAAAGGATTCATTCGGAATATAACTATGGACTAAAGACAGCAAATCTACAAGCTCACAACGCGTCGCTGCCGCAACGCATTGTGAGTTTGTAGATCTGCGGTCTTTACCAGAACTAGGAAAACTCCCAGCAGCATTCGGAATAAAGTGTTTATCTGGTAGATCTATACCGATGCAAACGGTATATACCACCCCTCCAGACCCGAATGAGGTGTTTACATGAGCATTTTTATTGCGCATGTTCCGAAAAGGCTAAAGGCCTCTAGATTGTCCACCATTTTATGAAAGGCAAACTCCACCTTTAACGTGATGCCACCAGTCCCTTCATTTCTGTGTCTACACTCCCAGGAGTCGGCAAAGTAGCCATCTTGGCTGACCTAGAAATAATATGTAAACCAACCTAGAGTGCTCTTATAAACAAGTGAGACGCTGATTCAGAATGAAAAGAAAAAGGACAACCCTCTCAAAGGCTAGGAAGCAGGTGTTCCTTGTTTTTGTTTGCCTTCTTCTCTCAGTGGATTGCTTGTACAAGGGCCTCACTCAAAACTCTTTTTAATCGTATAATATGTAACAAAGACAATCATTCACATTGAGGGTGAAGTTGTAAATGGCACTAGAAATGTTTACATGGGTTCAATAGACCTGTTGTTGATCCCAAGGGAAATGTAGGTGCCATAGGAGCACCAGTCACCACAGAATTGGGAAAAAGTGGCATTTCTTCCTTTGAAAGCACTCGGATGCTGCGTCATGATTTCTGGAAGCCAGTCTTAGCCAGGATGGAATATAAAAAGATATGACTATGCATTTTGATCACATGACTATAGATATGTGTACCAATTTGCATAATGTTTGGACACTATCTGTAGGAGTAATACAAAAACATTTGTTTTGCAAACATCTGCCTCCTGGTAGTGCTTTAACATACTGATATTAAACGTTTGGGGCAGAGGTTCTGCTCTGGCCTCCAGGGAGTGTTCGTACACACTACACAGTTTCACGTTGATTGGTGCAATGATGCAGAGAGTAGAGTAGCTGTTTACAGACGGAAAGACGCATCATGTAATAAATCTAAATATGGGCATAATGTACAATGTATTACAGTAATATTGGCATACAGACATAAACAGTGGATATGCTGAGAGGCTTATGTGGACATATAACGTATATATGTGTGCATACACCATACAAATAACGTATATGGGCCTACAGAGCTTTTGCCTTTGCTGCCCCAACCTGGTTCTTCTCTGGATTTTTGAGCGGTGCCTAACCACTCCATTACGTAGCAATGTGTGTATGTGTGTCCCCATGTATGTCCGAGTACCAAAACATACAACACAGTGTAAGACAGGGGCCGACACACCCCCAACCCAGCCGGCCCCTGGGCGTGTTCCTGTGGGTCTGGAACTCTGGACATCCCGGGGACCCTCCAGGGGCCCCCAGGAACTCCTAAAGTACCGTAACTCCGTCATTTCTCGACTGTTTCGGCAGCACGCCGAAAGCGGGCTGGCCCCCTAGCTGTGTTTCTGGGGGTCTGGATGTTCAGGGGACCCCCCCTGTCCCCAGGGACCCCCACTCGGGGAACCCCATACAGTAACTCGGTCATTTCTCCACCGTTTCGGACGTGGGAAGGCACGCCGTAACCGCATTCCTGCGGGTCTGGATGTTCTGGTGACCCCCTCACGGTAACTCTGTCATTTATGAATGGTTTCGGACGTGGGGTGGCTTGCCGGAATCGGGCTGCTCCCCTGGACGTGTTCCTGGGGGTCTGGATTTTGCGGGGACACCCAGGGGTACAGTTGCACCGCTCACTTCACACAGGTGTGATCATTTTTTTTTGTATTTTGCTGGCACTGGCCACTGATCGCTGCTGGGAGGGAATCGTGTTCATTTGCAGTGGATGGACTGTGACCTATGTTTCCACCAGGTTGTGTCTGTGTCCATTTAATTATTTGTTGCTCACTCTCTCACGTCTCAAGGCGTACCAAACCTTTGCCAACCGGGTCTCCCACCTGAAGAGGAAGCTGGACAGCCTGAAGACCCAGTTACCAGACCTCGACGAGTCCCCCATCCCGTCCCCATCAGCGGACGCACCATCTCCCACCGGCTCCGAGTCCCCCTTCCGTGGCCTGGAGACATCCCAGCCAGACCCAGATCTAGATGGCTCCGCTATGGACGATTCTGCTATGGACGACGAGGCCGAGCCTCCGGCTCCAAGCCCCCTGTCCACACCCGGAGGGTCCCCCAAAGTGTCCCCCCAAGCGTCCCCCAAAGGGTCCCCCAAACACGTCTTTGTGGTTGGAGAGAGCGACAACATAGAGGTGGAGGACATGGAGTTGTCTGAAGATGAGATGGAAAGCGGTGGGATCATTGGTAAGGTGTTGAAGCATTTTTTCTAAAACCTAAAGGTCCGTATCAGTGTTCTTGTATGTTTTAGACTATTGACTACAAACAATTTACATTTCTGCATGCAATTTTCCAAACCATATCATAGTTTTAGATTTTTCAATGTGCCTAGTGCCTACATATTTAGTAACCTCCAAATTGTATTTGGCAGTGTACCTCCATCTGAAAATATTTTGTAGCAGGGTCTCCCATACAAGATTTGTTTCGTCGTTTCAAGTATATATATTCAAAAATGTCAAGAGAACACCAGCTTCAGATGTTTATCATCCCTTAACTCAGGAAATGTTGAAAATCAGCACCATAGAATTAGACAGAATGTGAAAATCGCACATTTTTGAAGGGGAGAAATGATCGACCGAAATTAATTGTCCAAACGTTTTGTGGGCAGAGATCTACAGGCTCAAAATGCATCGATGCAATGTATTATGAGTTTGTATGTAGAGGATTAAAAGTGGTTGAACTGATTTTGATGCCTTATTAACTCATTTTACTGGGGACCACCTGGAACCCCTGCTAGGACCCGGAGGGGGTCCCCATACCCCACTGTGAGAACCACATTGTACAAATGTCGGGCAAATGGTTGCCATGGTAGTTCATAAAAAGAACATTTTGTTGAGCATTTACAAAGACAAAGGAACAGCAGGTACTTGCAGCCATGGTAATTACTGAAAGTGATCGTGGCGTTGCACAACAGTTGTCCATGACTATTGATGCTGAATTTATCATGTGTACTGTACTTGTCACGTACTGTACAGTAACTGCTCATTGCACACTGACAGTACTATGCAATGTGCATCTCTGGCCATATTAGAAATTATTACAACACATACACCCACTGCAGCGGTGTCTACTTAAATCTTTTAACAAATACAAATATATATTGTTGGCAGGTATTTATCTTACACACGCTTTGTATATTGGTAAATATAAAATGACTCAAATGTTTCTACGTGTCTCTTCCTGTCAATTTCTCTCCTGTAGTTGAGGAGCCTCTTAAAATCCCTTCCCCCGAAGCAGTGTCAAGTCCAGTCCCTGTACTGCCTGCAGACACTCGGCCATCGTTGACTTCAGAGGCAGCTCCTGTCACAAATGCCACAACTTCTTCATCATCTTCTGCTGCTCCTGCTGCTGCTCCTGGCCTGTCCACCATTGACCTGAATAAAATGAATTCCCTCATCAGCAGTTTGACCTCAGCCTTGAAGAACACAGGTGAGTGACAGTGTGAAGCAATATGAACACACAATTATTTTGTTTTTATATATATATATAGCATGCCCCCACACAGCGTTAGCCCGTCATGCATGCAACCTGTCGCGGCGTAATGAACCCATAGCAAATGGAGACACGCAAGCGCGCACACAGACCCGTCACTTCCAGAACCATGGGAAGTTGATCTTAAATTCTGTGTGAGCTATATGTGCTAATATCACAACCTCAGGATTAGAACAGTGCGAACACACACGTCACAGTCGATCACACACACACACCCACACAGACCTGTCGTTGCCACAACGGGAATGTGATCTTTAAGCCATTTGCTATGTATGTTGATAACGCAACCTGAATCTCCATGCTCGTGCCATGAAGCGTAAATAAAATCTTTTATAAGTTTGGAGGCTCTGTAACAGTCGACCCTGCGCAGTTTGGTTAATTCATCCCATAGATTTGGGAGCTGTAACCATGGCGTCCCATAGCCGTCCAATATCCCGAACTGCGGGGTATAACAGAGATATAAACGCTAATAAACAGCTTACATTTTGGATTAATTGGTGGATAAGCTAATGGTCAATGCCAGTGTGCAAATTTAGACCAATTGCTCCAGCCACTGAGAAGGAGGCAGGATAGAGACAGGTTGTGAGGATGGGCTTTGTGGACAGAGTTTTCGTTAATTAGTTGTTAGATGTTATGATGGAAACCGAGGCTCGGCCTGGCCCAACTAATTACCATACATTTTCAGAATTTGAGAAGTCTAATTGTGACATATTACTGTCACCACTGTGACCATTGCTTGGGTTAGCTTGGGTTCAGTATGCCTATGGTTTCACAAATATAAACTTACTCTGCAAAAATCTTACTCTGTGAAATGTTGAATTGTTCCAAGTGTTCTTTTATTGTGTAATAGACCTGCATCAGGCTGTCCTCCATGTAGGGATGTCTCGACATTCTTTTCTGCTCCCGATCCGATCCTGATACCACTATTTCTATGTTGGCCGATACCAGTGTTGTGATCTCATGTTGTGTTTATAGCTAGTTATATATCTAGTTATATATGTTGTGTTGTCATATTGCACATATTGCATATTGCACTGTCATTACAACTCGAAAGCAAACTCCACATGCCCCGATGTTTTATTTACCTGCCATAGTGTCAACCAAGGTAGTCCACTTTAATTTATACTCCGCCCCATGACCGTTTCGCTTGCTGACAAACTGATCTTGATGCAAACAACATCTGAATGGTATGTTCTGTCTGAAGAAGATGGCTATTGTTGGTAAGCAACACCGTTGATGTATATATAGAGCGTCTCAGTGACGTCACTAGGCTAGTTCCGGAAATGAAATCTCTGTGCATTTTTCTCATAGACTTTTCGAAAATGATTTATATAAACATGATTACGCCGCGGACAAAGCCAAATCGGATCGTGACAAATCATGACAACAAACACAATATTTTGGGCCGTTCAAATCATTAGTAAGAAAAAAAAAACGGCAGGATACAAAACTTTTTGTTTCGTTTTTCTTCTTAAAAAATATTTGATTGGCCCAAAACATTGTGTTTATTGACATGATTTGTCACGACACGAGCTGGCTTTGTCCGTGGCGTAATCGTCTTGTAATAAATACTTTTTGAAAAGTCTATGAGAAAAATGCATTGGGTTTTCACTTCTGGAACTGGAGGTCTGACGTCACTGCGATGCTCAATTGAGCTTGAATTTTAACATGTCTCTCCTCTAGGAGCCGCTGTTGAGACACCTTCTCCAGGTCCTGGCTCAGGCCTCTTGACAGCACAAACCGCACCGTCGCCTTCTGCCTCAGTCCTGCCCAAGGATGCGCGCTCTCTGGTCAATATGTTGTCCAAGGTAGACATGACGCCTGCGGACCTCCTCAACGCTCTGGCCAAAGCCCGCGGTCAAGGCAGTGGAGTACAGGGTGAGATGTTCACACTGGTCATCTCTGACTTTGATTGTTTGAAGGACATTTAACAGATAGAGACAAGAAATAAAAATAAAAGCACATATTATATCTGTATTCTTTATTTTGCCAAGTATGTTATACATGCAAAGGGATGGGATTTAACTTAGTGAGGTTGGTGCATTGTAACAACAATATAAACAAATAAAATACAAGACAGCCTTAATAGAAACTATACAGTTACTATGTATGCAGTTTGTGAACAAGGCTAAAATTTACAAGCTCACAATGCTTTCCTGCAAGGTGTTGCCACCTTGTAGATAAGCTCTTTTCACAATAAATGAAACAAACTTCATCAGAGAACACATAATCTTAGTTGGCAAGCCGTGGTGGACGGAATCACGAAGAAAGATAATTGATCCCCTAGGGAAAACGGTATGATAGCATCCAGGGGATCTAAAAACATCTCTATTCTTACACAGGGGGTTTCTATAGTTACGCTGCTTGTCTTTGTTATAAAGAGTTGCCTGATTCTCCATCTGCCCAGAGAATTAAATCATGACTGTTGGATGCATTTCTCCCATGTGCACTGGAACCACTTCAAAATCAGTCTATTCTACCAAAATTGACAAAAAAGAATAATGGTAAAGCAGTTAGGATTTGGAATTGGGGTTTTAACTCGTTTTCTTTCTCCCATTTTCCCTGTAATCATTCTCTCTCTGTAACCATTTCCCTCTCTGTCTCTTGTCGTTGTCCCACAGGTCTCGCCTCCTTCTTTACCAATTCAGTTGGAGCTGTATCTCCTTCTTCTGACTCATCCAGTACAGGCAAGCCTCCTCCATCCCTATCCTCTACTCCTCCATCAGCAGTCTCCAACAGTGGCCCGTCTCTCCCTTCCACCACACCTGTTCCCTCTCCACCCATCTCCGCTGCGAGCCACAGTCCCCTAAGAACGACCGCCCAGGAAGCTGCCACCAAGGCACCAGCCCCCCATGTGCCTGCCCACCAGACAGCAGCTCTACCAGTAGCACCAGGCCCTTTTGCACCGGTACCCCATGCACCAGGCCGCCAGCCGTCCATCCCTCATGTGCCAGCCCCCCAGGCATCGGTCCACCAGGCAGCACCTCTCCTGACCTCAAGTGCAGCTTCTACTCTGCCCTTCCATGCACCAACCCCCCTTGTGCCTGCCCCCCAGGCACCAGCACACCAAGCGCCTGTCCACCAGGTACCTGTCCCCCGTGCACCAGTTCCCCAGACGCCAGTCTCCCAGGCGCCAGTCTCCCAGGCGCCAGTCTCCCAGGTGCCAGTCTCCCATGCACCAGTCTCCCAGGCACCAGCCCACCATGCGCCAGTCTCCCAGGCACCAGTCTCCCATGCTCCAGTCCACCAGGGACCTGTCCCCAGTGTACCAGCCCCCCTTGTGCCTCCCCACCAAATACCAGTCCCCCATGTGCCAGTCCATCAAGGACCAGCCCCCCGTGTACCAGTCCCCCGTGCACTAGCCCCTCATGTTCTAGCCTCCAAGGCACCAGCGCCCAAGGCAGCACCTATCCTGACCTCAGCTTCTGCTCTGGTCTCGGCTCTGCACAGAGACATGGATCTCTTGGCGGAACCAGAACCGGAACCAGAACTTGAACCAGAAACCTCACAGAGCCTGGATTCCAAAATCCACAGCTTCCTGCATGGGAATCCTGGTTTCAGTTTTAGCCTGGGCTTTGCCTCTGATGACCCCATCCTGGGAGGCAGCCCGGTAATTGGCACAGACACCCGGGACGGGACCCCGGTGAGGGATGAAGGCGGGGGCACCCCTACTCAAGACGAGATCATGGACAAGCCAGCTGTGGATGTGTTTGAGTCCAGCACCAAGGAGCCGTCCGCCGTGGACGCTGCTGCAAAAACAACAGAGAGCAAGTCTCCCTCAATCTACCAGACTAGTGCCTGGCAGGACTCCGCCAATCCACAACAACACGTTCACGCACAGCCAGGGCCGGCTCAAAATGGGCAAGGCTACCAAACATACCCATATGGTACCCAGGAGGGGGCGGGGCATGGAACGGCAGCACCTGTTGAATGCTACCAGCAGATTGCAGGACAGGCGGTGGGCCCAACACTAGGCGAACGAGCCCCTATCAATACAAGCGCTACTGAGGGAGGGGTGGGCATGGGAGGTTGGTACAGTGGCAGATACCCTGGTGGAAGTGTCCTGCCCCCTGGTGGCCTTAGTGTGGCAACCCCAGGAGGAAGCGATGAACGCCAGGCATCACACCTGTACCCTTACCAAGCAGGCCAAACTCAGGAGCCTCATGGATTAGCCTCCCAGCAGGGAGCAGTCGCCTCTGGCTTGTTCAAAGGCATCCTCCCCCCTCTCCCCAACTTGGCTCTTCCTCCAGGTGGCTTGGAAGCTCTGCCCACCGTGGCTGGCAGTGAGATGGTTCCTCCACAGGTGCCCAACGCAGAAGTCAAGGAGGACATGGGGGTTAGAACAGACAGTGTAATTGGTAGGATGGTGATCCACGACCATCAGCATAAGTCGATGTTCCACACAGACGATCCCCCATATCATGTTGACGTTCACCGCCCCCCTGATGGAATTCACCGTCACCCTGACGGAATTCGTCACCCTGACGACATTTACCGCCACCCTGATGGAATTCACCGCCACCCTGACGACATTCACCGCCACCCTGATGACATTCACCGTCATCCTGACGGAATTCACCGTCATCCTGATGATGTTCTTCATCGTCACCCTGACAATATTCACGGTCACCCTGACATTTTCCATCCTCCCCTAGATGACTTACGGTACCAGGAAGATCGGAGACACTTCCATGACGACCTTCGGCGGGGTGATGTCCTGCTCCCCCCTGATCCTCGCCGACCCCTTGACGAGCCTTTCTATGGTTCAGATGATCCATACTACGGACCTGAGTCGCACTTTGGCCCTGACCCCTATCGCCGCAGCCCCTCTCCCCCCCTCTATGCTCATGGGAGAATGCTGCCACCACCACCTCATCACGAAATGCGCCATCCCG
>OOFJ01104797.1:0-11933 GCA_900323375.1 Benthosema glaciale
TATTGGTCACCAGAAAAAAGGTTGGGTGTTTTTGATGAATCTATCATGGTTAAAATAGAGTTAGAAGCTACAATGGGTTTGTATAGGAAGGGGGCGGGGCAGCTAAAATGAATCTCAAATATCTAAATATTGAATCAAGCAACTTAAAACCCTCTGGGTGTTCACATAAGACTGAGTAGACGATGAAATGACCAAACGTTTTTTTGAAAGTGAAATATCCCTTTAACTAAAGCTGTGACAAAAATCAAACCTATATTTGGGTAATGTCATATACAGGTTGATGATTGTATTTGCGCTGAAGCCGACTCAACCTTGTTCAGAAAAATGCTATATGTACAGTCATAACAGTGAATGAGTGAACCATGAGCTTCATGGAAAGTGTTACCAGATTTATTTTTAAAAACATCTACCGTAAAGTAAATGAATGGAAAATAAATGTACTTCTTGGGGCGCCCACTGGCCAAGTGGTCCAGGCGTGTGCCACATGTGGGCTTTGGCCTGGCAGCGTGTTGCGTGTTCGAGTCCTGTTCATGACGACCTTTGCTGCGTGTCTCTCTCCTTCTCTCTCTCCCTCTCTCCTGTCATTCTTCACTTGTATCAATAAAGGCAAAAAGCCAAAAACTAATCTTTAAAAACAAAAAAAATAAAATGCACTTCTTGAATGACAATTACAATGAATCAGAATCACGTAAACAATTTAACACACATTCGGGAAAGCTACACATTATACACAAAAGCTGTTGAAAATAAGTCGAATATGTGCTTTTACTATATGGACCTTTACAAAGCCAATTGCCTGTTGCCTTCAACTGTGTGATACAGCACATAGGGGCCATGTATCTGGAACCTGCAATGTTCCTTTTACATCCTCTGGTTTTGCACACAGCTTTCTAATTCAGTGGTTCTCAGCCAGTGGGCCGGTCGGGACCCCCAGGGAGATCCCCACATGTTTTTTGGGGGGTCCCCAGGTGACATTGAATTGACAATTAAGGACTTTTAAGACTTTAATACCCAAACA
The DNA here is from genome assembly GCA_900323375.1 of Benthosema glaciale. Taxonomy (NCBI): domain Eukaryota; kingdom Metazoa; phylum Chordata; class Actinopteri; order Myctophiformes; family Myctophidae; genus Benthosema; species Benthosema glaciale. Next base: position 1,019 of record OOFJ01104797.1, read on the forward strand.
ATAAATTAAATCGAAACTGCATCAAAAGTAAACATCAAACTGTATTAAAAAAAAAAACTGGAATGTAATGCCTCATCTCCTTTTCCAATTGCTTGTCAGGGTGGGGGGACCCCAGTTCAAATATCATTATTTTGGGGGTCACTGCCTGAAAACGGCACGTTGACGTGAGTAAAATCAAGCCATGTCAAACTAAAAGCCCATCTATCCATATTTATTATGGTTGTAGCAGCGTGCCACATTACGAGCTTTATAGATGGTCTATTTTCAAATCCAAAGAATATGGCTGAAGTGCTGAATGTATGTTATTTGTTATGTAATAATAATCCAAAAGCAAAACTATAGTTATAGTAAAAATTATTGTTGGTAAGTACAATATTTGCCTCTGAGATGAAGTAGAAGGTAAAGTATTGAAAATAGTGAATAAGACAAAAAAGATTCTACATTTTGTACTAAAGTAAATTTACTTAGTTACTGTACATCACTGCATGATACTTCATAATGTTTTATATAATGTTGATCAGTGATTGTACTATTTATTTATTCAGACAGATGCTAATTTGCATCTGCTTGTTTATTACATTGCATGTAATCAATAATAGTTCTCAGTGATGGAAGAAGTACCAAAAGTCCAAAACCATGTTGTAGAAATAGTTTGTTCCAAGTATCAATACCCTATTGTAGGAATAAAGTCTGTTACAAGTACAAGTTCTGTATTCAAAATTAGCTTGAATAAAGGTACAAAAGTATTGGCATCAAAATATACTTAAAGTACCAAACGTAAAAGTATTCATTGTGCAGAAGGTTCCATTTCACAAGATGTATGTATTAAAATCCTTGGAAAAGTATTTCTACATTGTGCTATTGATACTTTTATTTAAGTAAAATATGTGAATACATCATCTGCAGGGAAATCTGAATACATTTACTTATTTATTTCCCCCACTCAATATTAAAATAATTTATTTGGCAAAACATGTTGTGATGCCAGCCAATTGTACTATTTTTATACTGCATATAGCTACTGGCACATAAACCACATATCCAAGACGCACTAGCTATCAAGTTCCATGGAATGATTTGGCTATAAGGATGCAATTGCAATGTCAATATGAAGGAAAGGACCTTTGAAGGACATTCCTACTTTTACTTTCTGCATAGTGTGCAATTATCAACTGATATAAAGCACGCTGAGATGGCAGGCACTGAGGGACCCATTGCCGAGGAGTTCAGAGTTGCATTGGTGAGTGAGACTTCATCTGTCCTTCATAGTCACATTTATATGACATCATATAAATGTTTTGGAGCCGTTAGCGAATCATAGTTATATAAATCTATCAGACATACTGGGTATTAATCTTTAACATGGCTCCGTACATAGTGCCACATACATGGCACAAGGTTACTCACGAATGACTGTATACTGTACTTGATGTTATATTGTACGACTGAAATGATTGATTGTGCATTCTCATTCTTCTTATTCTTAATTATAATAATGTGGTTTGGGCTAGATTGGAACTTGATTTTGTTCATTAATTTCTATTTAGATATTTCAATTGTGTAATGATTGTTGAAATTATGCTTAGCAGTACATCTACTAGAGTTATTATTTTAAAGAAGCAATATGTTTTACTAACTAAACTAAACATGGCTGTAATGACAAAAAAATAACTTGATGAAATTAGGAATAAGCAAATAAACAAACAAACCAAAAAAAGAAGATAACTGAATGGGCAAGCATCATTTAACTTAAATTCATTGCAGGTAATAATATAAAAATGTCTAAGTGGCGTGGCAAGAACGGATATTTAATCTACTTTAGTTTATTATTATAAAGTATTGCGAACGCAGTGAGCCTTTACTATGTAAGCCAGGCAGAACATGTCTGTGTGTCACCAGAGGGCACAGTTAGACCAAACCAAATATACAAAATAATTTTGACGGACTTCAAATACACTGCGTTCTTTTCACACGTTTACGTGTCTTACTTGTATTAAATCGTTCAACTCATGTTATGTCCTCCCAATGTGTTTATTTCAGACTTGGGGGTTGCACACAAGGTTCCACAGCTACTGGTAGAGGGGAAAAGTGAGTGTTCATATTTTCTCTATTAAACTTACACTAAGCTACAACACACATAATAGTTCTACAGTTATCTGCTCAGATCTCAAGTCAGCAAAAGCACCAACACCATCTATTTGTCCATCTACAGAAAGCCGCCACCATGAGTACGGACGCAGAGATGGAGCAGTACGGCAAGGCCGCCATTTACCTCCGTAAGCCAGAGAAGGAGAGGATGGAATCACAAGCTCGGCCATTTGATGCCAAAACTGCAGCATTTGTGGCTGACGTTAAGGAGCTGTACCTCAAGTGTAAAATTCTAAAGAAGGACGGTGGCAAAGTCACCGTGGAAGTGCTCGACACAAAGGAGGTACGTAGGTGGAGGTGGATCTAAAATAAAACATTGAAACAGTACAACTGTAAATCATTACATTATGAAGTTGTTTTTATTTTTTAGGAAAAAACTGTAAAGGAGGATGACGTCACCCCTATGAACCCTCCCAAGTATGACAAAATTGAGGACATGGCCATGATGACCCACCTCACTGAAGCCACTGTCCTGTATAACCTCAAAGACCGTTATGCAGCATGGATGATCTATGTAAGCGTTTCTACACACTGAGAGCAGTACAGTATTGCACCTGTCGATGGCAGAGAAAGAAAATTATGATGATAACAGCAAGTGAAAACTATGGCGTAGCCGTAGAATAACAAACAAACTCATGGTTCTGATGTTAACTTGTTCATTAGTGTGTGTGTGTGTGTGTGTGTGTGTGGGGGGGGGGGGACTTTTTATGCATTTATTTATAGGCTAGTAGACTGACAGGAAATGGGATGAGCAGTGACACGCAGCAAAGGTCACTGGGATCGGGATTTAACCCGTTGTCAGGCTGCAGCCTAGGTGCCCGAATCGCTACGCCAGCAGCCAGGCGAACTTGTCTATTCGTTGATGCCACTTCCAACTCGTGACTGTATAATCCTAGTACTAGTGAGATATGTGGCATGCTCAGTGCTAAGTTGTATCATAGATATAGAAAGGTAGAAATGGCCTCTTTCGCCGCTGCAGTTTATTGGAACGACATGTTCCTTATGGCGGCTGTCATATTGAGCTAAAAATGGCGGACAGCTGCCACTGAAATTGACTACTGGCCAATCACAGCTAATCTTTTCCGGGACTTGGAAGTGATTTCACTGAGGAGGAAGCGATGTCGCTGGAAGTGACAAATCTTTCTGACAAGTCTTGGAAAAGACGTGCTGTGTTTGGCCAGTATAGTCACTTTGAGTGGCAGCGCGCTGTGCCTTCGCCATTTTGGAGCTCAATATCTACCTTGTAATGTCTATATGTGTTGTATGATGTTAATCTCTCTTCTGCTCTTCAGACCTACTCTGGCTTGTTCTGTGCAACTGTGAACCCCTATAAGTGGCTCCCAGTGTACGACCAGGAGGTTGTAAATGCCTACAGAGGCAAGAAGCGTATTGAGGCTCCACCCCACATCTTCTCTGTCTCTGACAACGCCTATCAGTTCATGCTGATGGGTACGTACTAGTCAGGTCAATGTAAATATTATTTACTGTAACTATAATGGTATTGTGCTGTATGCATGACTAAATGTTTGTTTTACTTTTTTTACAGATAGAGAGAACCAGTCTGTCCTGATCACGTACGTTTCCCATCTACTGGGCATTAAAATAATATTGTGCCAGGCTTTTTTTTTCTTTTTTTTACATTTTAGGGGCAAGGCCACTTGGCCTTTAGTGCACAAAGGTCAAATGCCAGGGCAGGAAGGCCAGCAAATAAAAATAAATAATCCATTGAAATAATTAATTGAATGTAAGTGTTACAGATTTTAATTACTGTATATGTAGACTATCTACAGTGAAATAAATAATGTAATTTACAATCTGATCCATGCTCAGCCCTGCACCAAAGTCACTGGTTTGGTTTAAAGATGAGGACTGAGGGAAGCTAAGAATACAGAATCTCAAAGACACTGGTGTCCACATGACAAGAGAGAGACGTGGAGAAAGTGGTACAGTCAGCTGGTGAATTATAGGCCACTGTGGCATTGAGGGACAATAGGCGAAACTGATGGGCAACGATGGCCATAGCCTTCGTGGCCACCCTGAAATTCCTGTCCTGCGTTGTACACAAATTCACTAATTGCATTTCTCTGAATGTATGCATTTATAATAAACAGTGGAGAATCCGGGGCCGGGAAGACTGTGAACACCAAGCGTGTCATCCAGTACTTTGCAACAGCAGCTTCTTCTACTGGAGAAAAACCTGCAGGCGATAGTGGCAAAATCAAGGTATATGTGCAGATTTTTAAGTTTAACGAATACATGTTTTTGAACATAGAAGCATTTATATGCAATATAGCAATTCATTTTAAAATCATTCTAACCAAATTTTAAATTGGGCGATGTCTAAAACATTCTATAGGGGTCACTGGAGGATCAAATTATTGCAGCCAATCCCTTGCTGGAGGCCTATGGTAATGCCAAGACTGTGAGGAATGACAACTCCTCTCGCTTTGTAAGTGTAAATAATGACAATTTATGAGAATACCCGCAATAATTCCACAATGTAGAGGGATGCAACTAATTGTGCTACTGCATATCAAACAGGGTAAATTCATCAGAATCCATTTCAACACATCGGGTAAACTGTCCAGTGCTGATATTGAGACATGTAAGTATGAGTTCCACAGATAATAAATGATGTGTACACTACACATTCATTTGAGGATTTCATTTTGAGTTCTGTACAACCCATATTATTATTATTATTATTATTATTATTATTATTATTATTATTATTATTATTATTATTATTATTATTATTATGAGTTATTTTCAACCCATATAGATCTGCTGGAGAAGTCCAGAGTGACCTACCAGCTTTGCGCAGAGAGAGGTTACCACATCTTTTTCCAGATGATGACCAACCACAAACCTGAGATTATTGGTAATTATTGGTTATTATTGTTAAACTACTTATGAATGCTGCAGTGATATGAATGAATTAAAAACCCACGTTCACCCTTTATTTAATCCCTTTTCAGAAATGTGTCTGATCACCAGCAACCCGTACGACTTCCCGCTGATCAGCATGGGTGTGATCACTGTGGCCAGCATTGACGACAAAGCCGAGTTGGACGCCACCGACGTCAGTGAACATTACCATTTAATCTTTCTAACCTGTTTTAAGACCTGAGACCCGATTCTACAGAATGTCTTCTAAATCCTTTTCTGAAAAACGTATGTTTCTATGTCAGCGGTTCTCAAACCTTTCCATGTCAAGGACCCCCGACATGATATGTATTTGGCCGTGGCCGTGGACCCACCCCCACCCCATCTCAAATATTTTGTTCCAGGGACCCCCAGAAGCAAAGATTTGAGTTAAAACCTACACTGTTAAGGAATAGAGGGAGATTTGCACACATATTTCACAATCTTTCAAAATGGCAGATCTACAAGCTTGTAAAGTGTTTAAAAGCTAAAGTGACTCACTGTAGTGTGCACTGCAGCCAGTTGCTCTTCACAATGTATTTTCTAAAGCCATGGTTCTCAAAGTATTCAGGCAGTGACACCCCCAAAAATATTTGAACTGTGGAACCCACCCCCAACCCTGACAAGCACTTGAAATGTTGGAGTTGGACAGATACATGTACATGTGTAAATAGCCAATCTACATGTTTTTTTTTTTTTTTTTTTACCTTTTTCATCTACGACAAATTGGCCAAATTGATTTTTTTATACTTTTGACACCGTAATGGTCTTAATTATAGTATTAAGAGGCCTTAAAAGTCACTTTACAAATGTGCAGATACGCTATAGCATATATACAATTACGCTGTGTTGATTTGTTTACTGTTGAGTTGTACCCAGTTTTAAAGAATGTTTGTTAATTTAACCTCAATCTTTTGACATCAGGAGGCTATTGACATCCTGGGCTTCACTGGTGAGGAGAAACAGTTAATCTACAAGTTCACCGGTGCAGTGATGCATCATGGGGTCCTGACGTTCAAACAGAAGCAACGTGAGGAACAGGCGGAGCCAGACAGCACGGAGGGTGAGCTGCGTCTTTATTATTATTATCATTATCATGGTTATTATTATTATTATTATTATTATTATTATTATTATTATTATTATTATTATTATTATTATTAATAATAATGTTATTAATCAATATCATGGTGGGTGAGCTGTGAGAGAGAACGAGTGCATTTTCCGGCACCGGCGTCAGCCGTGTTTCCGCATTAGTCCAACACCCTAACCCCAAACCCTAACTAGGGATGTCCCGATGATGTTTTTTTTGCTCCCGATCCGATTCCGATCATTTTATTTCGAGTATCTGCCGATACCAATTTTTCCTGATCCGATACTTGTATTATTATAGAACACTTTACGCCATATCACAATAGTGCGATATCACAGACAATATCCAGTCTAATATCATGATATGGATATAATGTTGACACAAGGATGCCTCGATCATGTTTTGGTTTTTTTTGCTCCCGGTCCGATTCTGATCAGGAAAAAGATATGTCATTGGCCTCAATTTCTGATCACGTGATCAGATTGGGACATGACCCTAACATCACAGGGAAGCCACGGGTGATTTTTAACTAGCAACGCATGTCGGGAGCCACGGCATCTTCAACTAAGGAATGAAAATAATACACACTTTGTCATAAGTATTGCAATTACTTTCCAATATTATTACGTATCTATATTCTGAGTGAACTAAGCTATTTCCATTATTTATTTTCATACTGTTTAGATGGTGGTTATGTAGTTTTGCTATGATCCTATGCATTTGACATATTATCTTGTGTTACCTTGCTTACTGTAAGAGACTGTCTGCCTAAATGTGCAAATTGTATCATGATTTCAGTGGCTGACAAGATTGCCTACCTGTTGGGCATAAACTCAGCAGAGATGCTTAAGGCATACTGCTACCCCAGAGTGAAAGTCGGAAACGAGTATGTCACGAAGGGTCAAACTGTGCCACAGGTGAGTAAATTCCATTATTTCCGTGATCTGATTTAATTAATACATCTTCTGTAATTAAAAAGATACTTTAGATACATTATTGTCTCAGCCAGCCCTAATGCGCAGACTATGTTTTGCACCCTGAATCTGTCTGTCTGGGAGCAGCTAATCTCTAGCACCATTGGGACATTCACAGTGAAACCGTACACTCCATGGATGCCAGAGCAGATCTGCAGCTTTTTGAGATTGACATTTGGCCTGGCATTTTTGTTCATATTATGGATTTGTCATATTCCGTCCTGATTGGCTGATGGCTTCCAAAGTTTACAAGAGTGCTCTGTTTTGTACAAAATGCTTCAAATAATGATCAGAGTGTACAATTTCCATGAAATTCTGCACACACATTCCTACTAGGCTGATGATGACGAAATGCCAATGACATGTGATGTTTTCCTTGCTCACTGTAAATTGCTCTGTTTAGTGCCTAAATTGTAAATTGTGTAATTCACACACCCATACTAATAACGCTACTAATAACTATTTCCATAAGGTAATGAACTCAGTCGGTGCCTTGGCCAAGTCCATCTATGAGAAGCAGTTCTTGTGGATGGTCATTAGGATCAACGAGATGCTGGACACCAAGCAGCCGAGAAACTACTACATTGGTGTGCTGGACATTGCTGGTTTTGAAATCTTTGATGTAAGTATGGACTTGTCTTAAGTGGGAGATGATGCCTTTTTTTCACAGATATTTGAAGAGACTGCAGGCTAATGATATTTCCACTCACAGTTCAACACCCTGGAGCAGCTGTGCATCAACTTCACCAATGAGAAACTGCAACAGTTTTTCAATCACACCATGTTTGTTCTGGAACAAGAGGAATACAAGAAAGAAGGCATACCCTGGGATACCATTGACTTCGGCATGGACCTGGCTGTCTGCATTGAGCTCATTGAAAAGGTATAATTGTTTTCATTTTATGCTTTAATGGACATGTTTATATTGTTTTTGCTATTTGTGATTTGTCTCTTCTGTCTTCTCTACAAAGCCCTTGGGCATCTTCTCCATCCTTGAAGAGGAGTGCATGTTCCCAAAGGCTTCAGACAAAACATTCATCGACAAGTTACAGGGCACACATCTTGGAAAATGTAAAGCCTTTGAGAAGCCCAAACCTGCCAAAGGCAAGGGTGAGGCCCACTTCTCCCTGGTCCACTACGCTGGAACTGTGGATTACAGGTGAACAGAACCACACAGTATATAAAGTGAAAAATGAACATGTTGGACTTAGGTTCCAGACAGCAGAGATATTATATATAATAACCCTAACCCACTCTGTGGACTACAGTATCACAGGCTGGCTGGAGAAGAATAAAGACCCGTTGAACGACTCAGTGGTGCAGCTGTACCAGAAGTCTTCAGTGAAGCTGCTCCCCGTGTTGTATCCCCCACCTGAGCCTGAAGGTATGCTAAATCATGTAATAAAATATAATATGTCTTGTATCCCCACCTGAGCCTGAAGTATAAACACTCACAACACAAACATTTCATTCTGTATAACAAATGATTATATCAACACATATAAACAGATAACACAAAGAAGGGAGGAAAGAAGAAGGGTGGTTCCATGCAGACTGTGTCTAGTGCTTTCAGGGTAAGAATATTTATTCATTATCAACATTATATTCCTCTATAAATGAGGCATTATTATTATCAACATTATTTCCATGTAAGAAATAGGCACGTCTTGTCATGTTGGAGTTAAACAATTTCTGACTGTATCACATGTGAGCTTGTAGATCAAATGGCTGAAGTTTTGGACTTTAATGTATGTTAGAAAAATCTAAATGTGCAAAGTAACTAGTAACGATTTCAAATAATTGTAGTGGAGGGAAAAATACAATATTGTATCACTTTTTACTACTAATAAGTCTAATTGCCAAATTCTCAATAGGCGAACTTGGGGGTGCTGATGACCAACTTGAGAAGCACTCATCCTCACTTTGTACGTTGCCTGATTCCCAACGAGTCCAAGACTCCAGGTAAACACAGAACATAAACATGTTGTGCCTTTCCTAGCTCCTGTCCTTTTTTGAAAATCAATGCAAATATTGCTGTACACATTTAAACAATGATTGTGAGGTGGGCATTTAATGCAACATTGGCCAGAGTGTAACTATTATGTCATAATAATAATAATAATAATAATAATAATAATAATAATAATAATAATAATAATAATAATAATAATAATAATAATAATAATAATAGAGCAACACCTTTACAGGCCTGATGGAGAACTTCCTGGTCATCCACCAGCTGAGGTGTAACGGTGTGCTGGAGGGCATCAGAATCTGTAGAAAGGGTTTCCCCAGCAGAATCCCATATGCTGACTTCAAGCAGAGGTATCCTTTACTTTTTCCAGCTGCTTTTAATTCCACATCTATTTAACAAGAAGCACCCAAAATGACCATCAACTTCCACAAAACAGGTACAAAGTACTGAATGCCAGCGCATGTCCCGACGGTGCGTTCATGGACAACAAGAAAGCCTCTGAGAAGCTGCTTGGGTCCATTGATGTTCCCGTTGACGAGTACAAGTTTGGACACACCAAGGTAATCTGGTTTAACAATATGGAAAGAGGACTCAAAGTTTGTTTACAGTTGTTACAGTTAGTTACAGTGTTTGTAACACTGTATTAAGTTGTATTCAGTTGTTACAGTTTTGTTGTACAGTGTTGTTACAGTGTTTGTAACATTGTATTCAGGTGTTCTTCAAAGCTGGTCTGCTGGGTGTCCTGGAAGAGATGCGAGATGAAAAGCTGTTTGCTCTGGTCACCCTGACTCAGGCTCTCGCACGAGGTTACGTCATGAGACGGGAGTTTGTCCAGATGATGGCAAGAAGGTACTTTGAAAACAAACTTTATTCAATATTTATTACAATTCTCAATTTTCAACACATTTTTTATATTGTCAAATCACTATAATAAAATTGTGGGTTGCCGCCATCTGCCTTTACCTTGTCAGGGGGAGGACAACAACTATAATACCAACAGCAATAATAACGACAATAACAGTATAAAAGCAGTTATAACAACCTGCAGCTGGGGCTTTAAGTTGATTGTACATGAAACTAGGGGCGAACCAAGCATTATAATACTAAATAATATTATAATACTAATTTATTGGTGCCATGTCATTTTCTTTTTATTCATGTTGCAGGAACACATTGGTGTGGCTTTTATGTGTGTATCCTGATTCCTGGCTTTGATACTGTGACCAAAATCAAATCAAATCAATCATGACTCATGATACACTGCAACTGTGCTCCCTCAGAGATGCCATTTTCACCATCCAGTTCAATGTGCGTGCATTCTGCAATGTGAAACACTGGCCATGGATGAAGCTGTACTACAAGATCAAGCCTCTCCTGCAGAGTGCTGAGACTGAGAAAGAGCTTCAGAACATGAAGGAAAATTTCGAGAAGATGAAGACTGACCTGGCTACTGCCTTGGCCAAGAAGAAGGAACTAGAGGAGAAGCTGGTGGCTCTGGTGCAGGAGAAAAATAACCTTGCACTGTCAGCAGCATCAGTAAGTACACTGGGCATTGTAACTCCCTCCCTCAGATAACAAAGCTGTGCCTTTTCACACTATGCTCCCCCCAACAGGCAACTGCAAATTTATATTTTGACCAGAACAAATGTTTGCTCCCTTGTTCTTTTCTTCATTGACAACCAGGGAGACGAGGCTCTGAACGATGCAGAGGAGAGATGTGAAGGTCTTATTAAAAGTAAGATCCAGCTGGAGGCGAAGCTCAAAGAGACGACAGAGAGACTGGAGGACGAGGAGGAGATC
>OOFJ01104797.1:11953-36516 GCA_900323375.1 Benthosema glaciale
GGGAGGACGAGGAGGAGATCAATGCAGAGCTCACAGCCAAGAAGAGGAAGCTGGAGGATGAATGCTCTGAGCTCAAGAAGGACATTGATGACCTGGAGCTCACCTTGGCCAAAGTGGAGAAGGAGAAACACGCCACTGAAAACAAGGTATAGAATCTACTGGATACCTTGTTTGAGTGGCGTGTTTCTATAATCTATACCAGTGGTTTTCAACCCGTTTAATTTCAAGGCCCACTATTTATTCAGCTTTTGAGCCACGGACCACCATTTAGTCTCTCAACCTAATACTAAAGAATATTTTGTTGTCGTTGGATAAGATTTAGTTTACAAGTCCATGCTTTTGGCAAACTTTTATCAAATTAACAATTCTTCTACATTCTGTAATTGTGTAGACTTCATGAAAAATGAGTAATTCAGATGTTTTGATAGTTAGTTACTAGGCTATAATGGTCCATTTGGTTACCAACTCTCAGTCATCTGGGGACCAGCTGGAACCCTCTCAAGGACCACTGGTGGTCCCCGGACCACTGGTTGAAAACCACTGATCTACTATTGATTCTACTCTCTAAATTATACACTCTAAATTCAAGATAATACACTCTAGATTCAAGATAATACACTCTAGTCCCTGGAATGCACTTTGTAAAGCACTGATCCACTCCATGACAACACATGTTCTGCTTGCTTTACTGCATATTAGGTGAAGAACCTGACCGAGGAGATGGCCTCCCAGGACGAGGGTCTTGCTAAGCTGACCAAGGAGAAGAAGGCGCTTCAGGAGGCCCACCAGCAGACCCTGGATGACCTGCAGGCAGAGGAGGACAAAGTCAACACTCTGACCAAGGCCAAGACCAAGCTGGAGCAGCAAGTTGACGACGTGAGTTTTACAAAAGTGTATCGGGATGTTCTGAACACAACATTATGTTTATTGTTTCACTGAACGATGGTGTACAAATAATGAATCATTGTGCAGCTGGAGGGGTCTCTGGAGCAAGAGAAGAAGCTCCGCATGGACCTTGAGAGAGCCAAGAGAAAGCTTGAGGGTGATCTGAAACTGGCCCAGGAATCCATCATGGACCTGGAAAATGACAAGCAGCAGTCAGACGAGAAGATAAAAAAGTAATGTGGAACGCAATAATAATAATATTAAGAATAATATGAAAACCACCCGCAGAATGACACAAAAATATGATGCACTGTATCATGTTCTGTAAAGCACTTTGTAACTATGTCTGGAAATGTGCTATTTAAATAAATTCATTATAATTTATCAAAACAGGAAGGACTTTGAAGTAAGCCAGCTTCTTAGTAAGATTGAGGATGAACAATCTTTGGGGGCTCAGCTACAGAAGAAGATCAAAGAACTCCAGGTATTTAATTTCTTTCAAATCTAAAGTTTAAAGATGGAGCGCTGTGATTTTTATTATTATTATTATTATTATTATTATTATTATCATCATTATCATTATCATTATCATTATCATTATTATTATTATAATTATAATTATAATTATAATTATAATTATTATTATTATAATTATATATTTGGTGTGACCCGGCCGGGCCTCCCAGTCTCAGGGCGGACACTCTAACCACAAGGCCACTGAGCTGGTCCGTGAATACATCTTCTAATAAGAGAGAGTAAACGATGATTTTCAAATGTTAAAATAAGTATACTTAATTTGAAAAGGCTCGTATTGAAGAACTGGAAGAAGAGATTGAGGCGGAGCGTGCCGCTCGTGCCAAGGTTGAGAAGCAGCGAGCCGATCTCTCCAGGGAACTGGAGGAGATCAGCGAGAGGCTGGAGGAGGCTGGAGGAGCCACCGCTGCTCAGATTGAGATGAACAAGAAGCGCGAGGCTGAGTTCCAGAAGCTGCGTCGTGACCTTGAAGAGTCCACCCTGCAGCATGAGGCCACCGCTTCTGCTCTCCGTAAGAAACAGGCCGACAGTGTGGCTGAACTGGGTGAACAGATCGACAACCTCCAGCGTGTCAAGCAGAAACTTGAAAAGGAGAAAAGTGAATACAAGATGGAGATCGATGACCTGTCCAGCAACATGGAAGCTGTCGCTAAGGCAAAGGTAATAGAATTTCTGTGTATAATTATTGAGATAATACTAAAGAAAAAAGAAAACAGAGGAAAATATCTCTAAATGGCCAGTGATTAATCCAACTCTTATTGTAGTGTTCATTTCCAAACAAAGTACTTGACATTTAGAATATTGAACTACTGTAAAAAGGAACATGACAATAAATGTGTCACACAATTAACACACAGTTAATTAAATATGTCCATTGTTTATCAACAGGGAAATCTTGAGAAGATGTGTCGCACCCTTGAGGACCAACTTAGTGAAATCAAGTCCAAGAGTGATGAGAATGTTCGCCAGATCAATGATATTGGAGCTCAGAGAGCACGGCTGTTGACAGAAAATGGTAAATGTGCTTTGTAAAGTCACCTTGACATGGTTTATCAAAGGTACCTCACAAAATTCCATATTTAGAGATGAAGGTTTGATTAGGGACAGTTATCCCAGGCATTTTAATGTTATGTATCAAAAAAGATCTGACATTTTTTAATAATTTTTCACTTCATGTAACTAGGTGAGTTTACTCGTCAACTGGAGGAGAAGGAAGCTCTTGTCTCTCAGCTCACCAGAGGCAAACAGGCCTTCACCCAACAGATTGAGGAATTGAAGAGACACGTTGAAGAGGAGGTCAAGGTGAGGAGCATTTCTTATATTTATACAAATAGGCCTTGCATTATATTTTTGTGGCATATTCAGTTGACATTATTTTGGCAATTTTATCTTGACAGGCAAAGAATGCTCTTGCCCATGCTGTGCAATCAGCTCGTCATGACTGTGACCTTCTGAGGGAGCAGTTTGAAGAGGAACAAGAGGCGAAGGCGGAGCTGCAGCGTGGAATGTCCAAGGCCAACGCTGAGGTGTGTCAGTGGAGGAGCAAGTATGAGACTGATGCTGTCCAACGCACTGAGGAGCTGGAGGAAGCTAAGTAAGTCATCAGAGGTTTAGAATATCAGGTACCACACTTTATACATATATTTATTTATTTTATTTTACCCATTATTTATTTTATGATTTGATTCCATTAAAAACTGACCAACAGGAAAAAGCTAGCCCAGCGTCTTCAGGATGCTGAGGAACAAATTGAGGCTGTGAATTCCAAGTGCGCCTCTCTGGAGAAAACCAAACAGAGACTCCAGGGTGAAGTGGAAGACCTCATGATTGATGTGGAGAGGGCCAATAGTTTGGCTTCCAACCTCGACAAGAAACAGAGGAACTTCGATAAGGTGCTTTGACATACATTTGATTATTTGGGTCAGCGTCATTATTCCGAGGGCAAATTATTCCAACGGCGCCTTATTTCAGCGTGTTGGTTCGACTCGCCCCTTTACTAGCCCTGTCCCTAACTGCATGCAAAGCCATGCTGTCGGACTAATGTGTCGTCAGAATTAGAAGTGAATCCCCATTTTTGTTAAACGTAATCATTTTAGCCTCCATAAAGTGGGGTAAATTACACATGTTATTACAAATGCTGTGCAGATCCTGGCAGAATGGAAGCAGAAGCATGAAGAGGGACAGGCAGAGTTGGAAGGAGCACAGAAAGAGGCTCGCTCTCTCAGCACCGAGATGTTTAAGATGAAGAACTCCTATGAGGAGTCTCTCGACCAACTGGAGACCATGAAGCGTGAGAACAAGAACCTGCAACGTGAGTCTTTCTCGACATACTTTCAATATCCATTTTTGCTTCAATGTTTTTTGTAAATATAAATATGCCTTTAAAATTCAAGATCGATTGTGGATTAGACCCATTTCTTTCTTCCTTTATTTTCAATCAATTCCAGAGGAGATCTCAGACCTGACTGAGCAGATTGGTGAGACTGGAAAGAGCATCCATGAGCTGGAGAAGAACAAGAAGCAGGTGGAGACAGAGAAGGCAGAGATCCAGACTGCCCTGGAGGAAGCCGAGGTAAGACTTTTACTGTAGGTTGTACATGATGAATAAGGCAATTGTTGCTATTTTAGATTTTGTTCCAATTAGATTAAAAAAGTGCAGTAATACATATTACATGCAAACAGTAGGTCCGTTCTACCTTTTGATCCTGTGTTACTTTTTAGGGTACTCTGGAGCATGAAGAGTCCAAGATTCTCCGTGTCCAGCTGGAGCTCAATCAGATCAAGGGTGAGGTGGACAGGAAGCTGGCAGAAAAGGATGAAGAGATGGAGCAAATCAAAAGGAACAGCCAGAGGGTGATTGACTCCATGCAGAGCAATCTGGACTCTGAGGTCAGGAGCAGAAACGATGCCCTGAGAATCAAGAAGAAGATGGAGGGAGACCTGAATGAGATGGAGGTTCAGCTGAGCCACGCCAACCGCCAGGCTTCTGAGGCGCAGAAGCAACTGAGGAACATCCAGGGACAGCTTAAGGTGCGGAACATAGTAGTTAGACAAATATCCAAAACTGCTCTAAGCAAGTCACATTATGATGTGATATGACCACCTCAAATGTGATTTATTTTAGGATGCCCAACTGCACCTTGATGATGCTCTCAGAGCTCAAGAAGACCTGAAGGAACAAGCTGCCATGGTGGAGCGTAGGAATGGCCTCATGACTGCAGAGATTGATGAGCTGAGAGTGGCTCTGGAACAGACAGAGAGAGGCCGCAAAGTGGCTGAACAGGAGCTGGTGGATGCCACTGAACGCTCTGGACTGTTGCACTCTCAGGTAAGCACTGATGATTTAAGTAAAAATATCAATAGAAAGTTATTAAACATTTGCATAAGTAAAAGTACCAAAGTATTGGTAGTATAAGAATATACAAACGTACTTAAAGTACCAAAAGTATCTGACCAGTATAAGTATAAAGTAACTCTAGTAAACTAGAATGTTTTGAAAACTTTTTCAAATAATTGTACACCGCAGAAGAAGCAAAATGATTGAAAATTGTAAATACTCCAATAAAGTACCTTGAGTAAATGTATTTAGTTCCTTTACACCATTGCAGGTCAATGAAAAACTGTCAATATGTAGAATACAAAATATTCCCATACCAGTAATTTATAGTTACAAACAACTGAATGTCCATTTTAGAACACAAGTCTTTTGAACACCAAGAAGAAGCTTGAGGCTGACCTGATCCAGGTCCAAGGTGAAGTGGACGACAGTGTTCAAGAAGCAAGGAATGCTGAAGAAAAGGCAAAGAAGGCCATCACTGATGTAAGTTAGGATGCCCCACCCTTCTAGACTATACTATTCGCATACTTATCTATTAGATATCCTCATGTCATTCATATTAACAAACAATAATCTTATCTATTGGATATTGTCATATCATGCTTAATAATGTCTATGTTGGGTGGTAATCCAATATGTCCAAAACAATTTACCTTTCAGAATTCAAAAATAGCAACCATATTATCATATAATACAAAAATGACTTTCCAGGCTGCTATGATGGCAGAGGAGCTGAAGAAGGAGCAGGACACCAGCTCTCACCTGGAGAGGATGAAGAAGAACCTGGAGGTCACAGTGAAGGACCTGCAGCACCGTCTGGATGAGGCTGAGAACCTGGCTATGAAGGGAGGCAAGAAGCAGCTCCAGAAACTGGAGTCTAGGGTAAGATGTGGTTTACTTTAACACAGGCTACAGTCTAGACAGTTTATGATATGAGAAGAAATAACCTCATAATGAATAATTCAACTGTGAAGGTGCGTGAGCTGGAGGCAGAGGTTGAATCTGCACAGAGAGGTGGAGCAGATGCAGTTAAAGGTGTCCGCAAGTACGAGAGGAGAGTGAAGGAGCTGACATACCAGGTAACGTATACCACAACGACGTGTACCATGTTCACTCTAATGAGTCTGACCAACATGCCTCTGACAAAATGAATAGATTCCATGAACATACAACTAGCATTACAGATTCACTGACATTTCAGACTGAAGAGGACAAGAAGAATCTTGCCAGGCTTCAAGATCTGGTGGACAAGCTGCAGATGAAGGTGAAGGGCTACAAGAGGCAAGCTGAGGAAGCGGTAAGACATATGTATTTAGTTATGGTCACCATGGGCTCAGTTATGTAATGTCAATATGAACAGAATATTTCAGTGTCCATCTTGCTGCTTTCCCAGAGCAGCACTACACACACACACACACACACGCTCTACTCTAATGTAACACAGGTTCTGAAAAGGGCAACGTTTTCCACAGCAATGCACAGATGCTGCAGACGCAGGCATGTGTTCCAAAATGGACTACAGAAAGCAATAGATTGTATATATGTATTGTATGTATGTAAGATGGGAGTTTTCGCTCAAAGTGCCGAACAAGAACACGGTCATATTGTGCCATTCCAATTAGGACCTGTTTAAGGCTCATTCATCTAAGCCACTCATGAACATGCTGCATGGGCAATTGCATTAACCACAAACAACCTTTAGAATTTCCTAAAATTGTTTTGTTTGGACTACTGTATATTTGCGAGATGCTCTTTTCACATGTTGAAGCTTTGAACCATCTCTGTAATATTATAGGAGGAAGCTGCCAACTCCCACTTGACCAAGTGCAGAAAGGTTCAGCATGAGCTAGAGGAGGCTGAGGAGCGTGCTGACATCGCTGAATCCCAGGTCAACAAGATGAGAGCTAAAAGTCGTGACTCCAAGGTAAATACGTATGCATGTGCAATGCAAGTGTTTAAGATGACTATCTTTAAGATTTAGCAACAAAATAAACATATGTTCAATATCTAATTGTATGTTTGTATTTCTTACAGGGAAAGGATGCTGCTGAATAAGTTCTCCAATTCAAGTCACCATAAAGTCATAAAATATGACCCATTTGGGCCCTATTTTGTGTGTCTTAAGTACCAGGACTTAACTTAAACCTAGTAGGGCCCATCATATTCAATAAAGGTGCATGGCAACAAAATAATTGTGTGGTTTCTTGTATTCATTACGTCAAACAAACACTTTTTATTGTCAGGTGTCAATGGTGTGCCTATTTCATGTTATTTGACCATTACAAACACGTTGGAAAGCTTATTATGATTGGGAGTGTCTGGAAGCCTAATTCTCAATGCGAAAACAAATGAATGTCATTTTTGGCAAACTTGGTGTCTAATTTTTAAGTATTAGAAACACATTGAAATGCTCAGATTCATGATTACATCTATCTATCTAGATCACTGGTTCCCTACTGGGTTGGGACCCATTTTGGGGTCACGGACACATTTTTAACGGGTCCCTTAGTTTTTTGTTTCCCACCTTTTGTTTTTAATTCTTATTTCAAAACTTTTCAAAAACATTCCCCCTATTAAAAGCAAAATGCAAACATTTTTTTCCGTAATTTCATGAAGAAATAAAAGTAAATTCAAATAATTCCATAAATTCGAAAACAAATGTTTAAGTAGTAAAAATAGTCGATGCTCACAATGCAGCGCGAAGCGTTGCAAGCTTGTAGATCTATTTTCACTAGTTTGGGTCCCAGGCAAACGTCTTTTGGTTCACAAGATAAAAAGTTTGGGAACCACTGATCTAGAGTACTCTAATTTAGTGTATACACAGAAAAATATGTTCCAACATTTTCACCCAGAACACTTTTAGGAACAACCTAAAAAAGCAACTTTTGTGACAGTCTTACACAATACAGATATCATTTACTAAAACAATAGTACAATGGAGTTCAGAACATTCCTATTGATACAGATAGGAGTATTATGAAACAATGCCCAAATTCTCTGTACGTTAACACATTTTGAGAATGGTCCAAATGACCAACTTCAAACTCGGCACATTTATATGCCCAGTGTTGCGTTGGTATAGGCAGTTGTCCAGAGACCAGATCTACGTACAGAATGTACGTATCAGTATAGGCATATATGGAGATCCAGTTGTCCAGAAACAATATTCCTCTCCCTGAAGACAGGAAGAGTGCTGCAAACTATGGAAATCTTTCTGCATTAAATGGTAAACGGTGAATTTATATAGCGCCTTTAATTTTTATCCAAGGCGCTTTACATGCATTACATTCACCCATTCACACACACATTCATACACTGATTGTGGCAGAAACCATGCAAGGCACAACCAGCACATCGGGAGCAATTTGGGGTTCAATTCGAAAATAGCAAAAAAATATTCAGGATTTCAATTAAAATATAGAAAAAATAGCAGATATACAAGCTCAAAAGTGCGCGTTTTAGGCTTGTAGATCGGCTATTTTTGCTACGACAGTAACATGTGGCCCTCTGAAGTGAGTGTGGAAATATTGTGGCCCTCTCCATCATCAAAGTTGCCCACACCTGATCTACAGGTACATGCTAAACAGGGCATTCTCACACCACGACACCCTGGGCAACACAGTTAGAATCATCTTTTTCTTCTCCGTGTCTTCAATGAATGAGAAGGACAGCCTGCCATCACAGTGGAGTGGGTGGGGCTTAGTGAAGGGCTAATACAAACCAAATTATGATTTACTTGAAACCATTTCTCACTCCGTTTAGACGGTACGGTATCAGTTGACACAGATGTTTCGAGAATGCAAAGAAAGGCGGTCAAAGTGAGAGGACGAAGAGTGAGAGCGAGAAATCGGTCCACATACAGTACTGTAGCTGAGGCATTATTACAAAATGACACAGTGGCCTACTGCTTAGTTCCTCCTCTGACCCTACATTTGTTAATGAAGGCTTTCTTGAGCTTGCTTTCGTCGATTGCTGTCCAACCAGGCAAGCTCGCACATCTCAGGACATAGGCTGCAAGACAAAAGTATTCAAAAGTAGCATGAGTGATTTTGACAAATAACTCATACCACACCTAGAAAGGAAGATAATATTACTACAATTTTGTCTATCCCCACTGAAATCAAAATAAAACATAAAAAATAAAATACATTTACATGCCAGGAGCCTGTGTAAATGTATTTTATGTTTGTTGATTTTGATCAGAATATATATTATATTACATATTAAACATTTTTAAGTAAAATTTTCAATTTTGAGACAACTTACTAAGAATTCCGTTAACCTTCTTCCGTTCAAGGATCCTCTTTCCTTCCGGGATCCTGCCATGGCGGCCAAAAGCGACTGCGTTCTCACACTCTGCCTCAGTGAAAAAACAGTCAAACAGCAAATGAAACAGACGCATTGAGTCTTGTTTTGACGCATGCTGCATGGCAGCAAGGCGGAAGGACGAGACAAACATGCCGCTGTCAGGAAACAGCTCCTGCTGGCCTGATGGTGCAGACAGGATGGTGGTGTCCTGCTCGCGGTGGGTGGTGTCCTGCTCGTGGGTGGTGTACTGTTCGCGGGTGGTGTCCTGTTCGCGGGTGGTGTACTGTTCACGGGTGGTGTCCTGTTCGCGGGTGGTGTACTGTTCGCGATGTCTCTCTCCAATGAAGTCAATGAGATTCCTAAACTCTCTTAGCTGGCCTGGGTCTGAGAGAGGGAAATAGCACAAGCGGTCCATTCATAATTATGTGTTCAAGGCCCTTTCAATAGGTAAACGAAGCAATGGAACCATGCAACAGAAATTACTTGCCTATTCTCGAGATGACTAGATCGACCCTTGTCTTCTCACGCAACAATTTCTCAAACTCCCCCTTACATCCATCGCATGGTTTCCATGCAGTCGCTGGTGGGACGTTGCCCTCGTCGGATGATGAGCTGCCCGATTCTCTCCAGTAGTGTGGCGGGCTGGCTGCGTTGGCGTCATCAGGTGGTGGGGGGCCGGCTAGATAGGGTGGTAGACCAGCCACATAGCCCCCATATGGCGATGGGCTGCTGGCTATATGGACTCTGTATGGTGATGATGAACCAGTGGTGTTGTCACCATAGGTAGGACTGTCACTATCATGAAATGTTTGACATTGAACACACACACACATTACTGTTTGTATTTCTTGCCCATGGCAGATTTGACAGATAACTAAGGCCTCTTTTACACAATTTCCATAGAAAACACCAAAATAAAGTAACATTTGCACAGATTCGTTTAGACGTTAGTTGAATCAGAACAAGAATCACATAATATATCAATCATAATAAATCAAAAATGTGGATCTACAAACACATAATGCATTGCGTTGTGAGCCTGTAGGTTGACTAATTCCATTATTTGTGAAAATGTTTTAACAAACATTTTTAATTAATTTCTATAGTTGCATATAAAATATTCTGACGATTATGCCCAATCCTTTTTTCAAGTAATTGTAAAAGTATCACAAATAATTGTAATCACGCAATTACGTACTAATTGTGGCCACGCCTACCTACCCGTAGGGTGATGGGCCGGTCGAATGGCCCGCATAGGGCGATGGACCAGCGGCGTCGCATCCATAGTGTGGTGGGCCAGCTGTGTTGTACTCGAAGAGTGATGGGCTGCCTGCATCGCCGCAGTAGAGTGGTTGGTCTGCTGCATGTTGGTGTGTTAGGTCAGCGATGTTTCCGGCTGCTTCGTCCCAGTAGAGAGGTGTGCCGTCTGCATGACCCACAGTGTTTCCCCAGTCAGGCGACGGTCCGGCTCCGTTTACCCCGTCATGCGATGGTCCAGCTCCATTGCCCCCAGCAGGTAAAGTAAATCTTAGTCTCAGTCAAGCCACTTGAAAGTCGCAACTATAAGCACTGTGTTTGCCAACAAGGCCTATGGTGAAAAGTACATCATCCCTAACATGTATTGTAGGTGGATCTCTGTTGTTTTGGGCGTATGTGACTACAGTGACACAGGGAATGTGGGGCGGGCGGGCGGACACACACGCGCACACACACTTTTTCATAGATTTCATACGACCCCTAGCATTTGTATATGTATTGTAAATTCAAAAGTAAAGTGTTCCATTGTCACCTGGATGCAATGTTGGCATGGCATCATACCATCTTTGGTTTCGTCTACGATAGCGCTTCCTAGGTTTGATCACCTCAGACTGTACCGCAGGGGAGGACAGACAGACTGAGACAGGATACTTTCTGGGACGACCGCGCTTCTTAGGTTGTACCGTCATACTGGATACATCTGCGAGAGAGAGAGAGAGGGGGGGGGGGGGTTGACAGGATTTATTATTATTGCCGTCTGCATACATGAAAATGAAACCGCATCTGTGGCAGCCAGTCGGGTGGAGGCCTGTACACTCAAGGCAATGCCCGCTGCCACCCTTAGATCTCCATATATGGAGCTGACCTGTTCTGACATTCCATATGTTGATCTGACCTCACCAAACCCGTCAAGACACGATCAATATATGGCCAGTACAGAATTCATTCCATATGTTGATCTGACCCCCCATATACCAAAGCGCCAGAGTTGCCAGGCAGATGCACGCACTCCCTCATGGCGTCTTACAGGTTGTAAACAAGACCAGTTATACTGTCAGTCCATCATTAAATACAGTTGAATGATTGATCACAGAATTACCAGATTGCAAGGCATTGGTCACTGTAACACCCAAGGCCGTGCATGCTTGGCAGTGACATTATCACTCTCCCATTTGGAAAATGGGAGAGTGGATTAATTTAAGTGACCCCAGTGAACCCCACAAAATGACCGGAACTACTTAATATTTCACCAAAACCAAAGCAGAACCCCACCACGGCAGGCAATCAATTAATACAGTTGCAGCGACTATATTAATGGCAAGTATCTCATACAGCTTAAGTTAAGGTTGGTCGACTAAAACCACCAATTACGGGTTAAACTCTGATCTCTAAATATAGGCATACAATTGGCAGACAGAGATCTCAATATATGGGCATACAATAGTCTCACATAGAGACAGATGGAGACCTGCACACAGATGAGTACAATCATGTGAACATGGGTATTGCATCAGCCTAATGTATTGTTTGTGAATGTGTAATGCAAGTCAATGGGGAGAACCTTCTGTATACATTTCTAATCAATAGAGGAATCATTGATGTAATCTCACCGATATTTGGAGTTGCATCATGGAATGGTAACCTCATAACCCAAACCTCTATCAAAGTGTTATTTGCTTAAGGTGATAAAATACAAAGTTGCTCAAACAAGTAAAGTGTTCCATTGTCACTTGGATGCCATGTTGGATTGCTATCATACTGTCTTCCTATTCTCTCTTCATCCTCTCCTCCCATCTGCTCTTCTCTTTCCTCACCTCTTCCTGCTCTCTCCTCCTCTTCCTCTGGTTCCTCTGACAGAGGGAATGGCACTGGATTATTACATTTACGCTTATGCGTACTATATATACGCTTTCTTGGACGGACAGGTTTGCGCTTCACCACCGCAGGGGAGGGCAGTAAGATGGGATACTTTCTGGGACGGCCAGGGCCACGCTTCTCAGGTTTGACCACTACAAGCTGTACCGCCACACTAGAGACATCTGAGAGAGAGAGAGAGAGAGAGAGAGAGAGAGAGAGAGAGTATAAAGTCCATAGACTTTGCTGGCAAACGATTTACGCCATAGTGCTCTAACATTACAGTTCATGATTTACGTCGTGAGTGTAAAAAGTCCATAGACTTGGCTACCACATCCTAAAAGAACTCCTAAAAATATTATTTTTTAAGCTGGATTAATGCTCTTTTATCAAATCTAGGGTTCTCGTGGTTGCCTAAAATGGTTTTAATAGCTTTACACTCGAGGTTGGCATGGATTGGGTTAACACAAAGAATGCCTAGTACACGGGATCTCGTTCTTCTCTCCACGTCCTGCCTGAGCCAAAACGAGGGAACTTGTCTTTATTTAATTAGTGTGGTTGCCCCAACCAGACTATAGTAATTGTAACACTTTCTTTATTCTTCTTCTTCTAGTAACCTTCTGTTTTTAAACGCTACTCTTCCCACAGTTTTGGTGGCACACACCAAATCACCACATGTCAAATCGACCGGCTTCATCAGGAATGGTGTGCCCGTATTTTGCTAAGAGAAATGTTGTATAGTTTAATTGATATTAATTTACCGTGCATTAAATTTCCCCATTGACATGATTGGGAAAAAACTTGGGAGGGGAGGTTCATAATAATTACTAAAATGAATTAACTTATTATATCGGTCAGCCTCATGGTGGCGCTATAACAGTCCACTTTAGGTTTTGGATTGTAACTCTTGAACTGTAGGTCAAGAAAAAAATCATTTTCCCAGGATTCCTCGGGTGATGACGCATCTACCTATATAGGCCACGCCCATTTCCATCATTTAGAATTTTCTCCAAAACACACTTTTTGCTCCTACCATTTTTTTGGCATCCATTGTTAGGTATGGTCATAAGATCACAGAAGTGGTCTACAAGTATGAAAAACATATTTTTTATTTCACTAGGTCTCTTTTTATTTATTTTTTTACCTGAAAGAGTTCTGCACATCTCCTCCGGATGTAGTAATGTCAATGTTGACACATCAACCTCCTCTTCCTGTTTAATTTGCAGAGGTTGTGTTTCCTCCTTGACCAGATCGGGGCTCCTCTCCTCATGTCCAGGGATAACCTCTTAAGGGATCACACACACACACACACACACACACACACACACACACACACACACACACACACACACACACACACACACACACACACACACACACACACACACACACACACACACACACACACACACACACACACAGCATCAGCACAAAATGCTTGCCATTCGATTAGATTGATTCTCCTTATCGTTTTCTAACAATCACCAGTGTCTCATTTCAAATCATGCAATTTCTACCAGATTACACTTCTCTAAAAGGGTCCGATTTAAATGAGCCTATATTTGTCCATGCATAATGAAATGACCAAACCTTTTTTTTCCAAGGGGGACCAAATTAGAAAATATGAAAACATCCATGTAGGGCCAACTACATCTCCTACCTATCATAATGTACTTTCGGACCATATTAAAGTCACATGCAAACGCATCAACATCAAATATCAAATGGTATTTTGTCAGGTGTGCTGTGAATAAGTTCCAACAACAACACGTTGTGAGATTGTAGATCGGTTTATATTGTGGTTTAACTGATTTTGATTCAGTTTAATTAAATGTAACCCCAGGGGTCTCAAGGACCTCAGTTTAGAATAGATGAGGGAACCGCTGTGTTGTACTTCAGGGACTTGCAACAGCCACCTAACCTGACTAGATTGAAGAAGCCTGCTTCACTCGTCATTTCATAAACTGAATCAATGGGGACTGCCCATAAATCCGACCTACGTGTTCATAAAGATGGAGGTTAAGGTTAGGGATAGTTTTGGTTAGGGTTAGCCATGGTTCACATGACGCTCGTATTTCATGAGCATCATGGCTTAACTTCCGCCTGTTTCATGCGATCACTACATTTACAGAGAGAACGTGTACATAAACATTCAGATAAATGACTAAATGACTCATCACGTGTGCCACAGGTGTTACTAATTTGGTGGTACAGCGATAAGCACTGCTGCATTCCGCGTTGTTTAATAAAATGCATTTTTATCTGAGTTGTTTTTTTGCCAATCTTATAGTTTGTCAACTATAATCCCCTATCGGTCGGGAGGTGTATTGCAACTCAGCCTCATGGTGGCGCTATAACTGGCCGATTAGTGTTTTTTACCTATATAACTGCACTGTTTTCTAGTTTCAGACTGTTTTCTAGGAAACACAGAATGGGGGAACCTTTTTATTATTTCCACACAACAACACTACACTGACTGGGTGTATTCGATATAGGCACACTGACTGCACTGCCATTGCCAACACAAACTAATAGGCGAGTGCGCTCACGGTGTGAGTGCAACTGTGATTTTTCCGGACGCACCAGCTTGAGAAAAATAGCCGGGGCGCTCTGATAAAAATCCCTTTTATTAAACAACGCGGAATGCCGCAATGCTAATCACCAAATTAGTAACACCTAGCCCTAGACTCTGTCTGTGATCATTTATATCCTTTGTAAATTCTGTATACAGACAGATAGGTTGCACCCACTCCTGGTTGCAATGAAACATGTGTAAAACAATGTGATTGGCACTCCGTTTGTACTCACCCAATAAATAATTCCATATATTCCAATAAATGGATCCATGTAAATCCATTCTGGCAGAAAACGTTTGTTTATTCAAATATCTCCACTTTTTAACGAACTGCACACGGATGACATTTTCTCCGGGCGAGAGGCCCGGAATGACCGATGGACCAAATTTAACAAAACTTCCTTTGGGAAGCACAAATGTCATCACCAATTGACATGGGAAACATAAATGTTTGGGGCACACAACTGGCAGGTGATTTGTGATAGGTGCTGGATAATTAATCACACCACCTGTCAATTGTGTGCCCAAAACCTTTGTGTTTCCCTGATGACGTTTGTGATGATCAGAGGAAGTCCAGCTGTCCTTCCGAGCCCCTTTGCCCAGAGAGAAAGACGTCCGTGGATGCAGCTTGTAAAGTGGAAATATTTGACTAAACAAACATTTTATGCCAGAACTTTCACATGGATATGAATTATGAAATTTGAGTACCATATCTGACTCCCAAGACTTTGGAATTATTTATTGAGTGAGTATACACGGAGTGCAGACCACATTATGCCGCTGTTCTGCAACTGCAACCATAAGTCTATGTGTAGCACCCAGCCAATAACCCAGCCGCAACAGCCCTGCCAATCGGGCTCAGCCCTATTGGCACGACGAGTTGCGCGTTGGACTGGCGAGTGGGAGTCCCAGGTTCAATCCCCGTTTCTGTGACACATCACTACATATGGAAGTGATCTATGGCTCCTGTATGTGAAATACTGCAATGTATGTAACAACAGGGACAACTAGTAACACCAGTGGCACACGTGGTGAGTAATTAGGGCCCGAGCACTGCAAATCAAGTGCGAAGCCCTATTGAAATCGCAATGTTTATTATTATTCTTTGTTTATTATTCCCCCGAATAAATGGACTTGGTTCAGAGTCCTTGTCCTTCACTGGTGAAACTTAGCCCACCCAATCTTCTGATTGGACGATATTTGCCTGCTACTTGCACGCGCGAGGACCCGGTAATCGCTGCTTGCAGCTTTATTTATATTTGAAATCTGAATGTTTATGTACACTCTCTGTAAATGTAGCGATCGCATAAAACAGGGGGAGGTTAAGCCTTGACTGTCACTCAACCAACCTGTTCTGTGTAGTTTGATGTGTGGCTGTGAAATGAGATCCAGCAGTTTGTTTCGTCTCTCCAGCAGAGTTTCTAGTGTCTCTATCTCTCTCCGGAGGAGGTTGAATATGAACTCTGCAGCCAAACTGAGACGCTCGCTGACAAACACTCTGACAAGCTTCACACAACATTCATCAACACCACGCTGTTTTCCCAAAACACACAGTATCTCCTCTCCCACCGACGTCAGGTGTTCATTTATCGACAGCCGTACAGTCTCTATTTGACACATTTTACCTCCTTCATGAGAGCTCATGAGTGTTCGCGTTTCACCATTTAAGCCTTAGAGTATATATTCACCGCGCTTTGTTTCTCGCCACTATTGAAAACAACACGCACTCACTTCCGGGTTAAAGTGCTGAGAGATCTATACGCACGCCACAGCATTTTGCCGCCTACTGGAGAGGAGGTGTGTAATTTACACACTCGGAGCCTAGGTTCAGGTTAGGTCACAGCCATACAAGTAACATACAGTATGTCTATTGTGTACCACTATGACACACAGCTGTTTTGAATATACTTATTTACATTTCATAGTTTGTGTAAATAATCTGATTTTAAATAATATATATTATAGGCTACTATAAGTACCTCAACTGTTTATTATGCAGAAACATTTTACCTTAAAGGGGCATTCCACCCATTTAAAATTTTATACTGTCATTAATATATCTTAAAATTGTTAATAAAAAAAAAGTCCCCCCGTTCTGTGTTTCCTAGAAATGGAGGTTTGAAACAAAATCCTCAACATGGTGAATCACATCTTGATGTCATCAAGAGTGCTCAATGTCCAATCCATGAATCCATCTTTATTTATGTAGCACGGTTATAATATTTTGTGCTTTTTTGATTGTATTTTTTTTGTGCTTTTATAATCCATGTTGTTTTTTTTCTTTCTGTTAAGCACTTTGTGACTTGTCTTAAAAGGTGCTATACAAATAAAGCTTTATTATTATATTATTATTATTATTATAAAAATATTAATAATTTATACAAATGATGAATGATTTCGTATGAATTATGGATTTCCCCCCAAATTAAGGAATTATGCAAAAAAGATATTCCCTTTTTACCTTTACATACCCACAAGCTCTATGTGAGATCTTGCAACAGTAGGCCTATATTTATAACGTCTCGATTGGTTAGAGGTCAATTGTAAACGCAATTGAAAAGTGTTGGGCAGTAACAAATTACATATGTAATTACATATGTAATATTACTTTTTCCAGTAAAAGTTAAGTAACGATATTACTCTGCCATAATGGTAATATTATTGTAATATATTACCATTTTACCATAGTAATATATTTGTTACTCCGCCTGCAGCCATGTGTGTGTGAATTCCAAACGTTGAATATGCAGCAGAAAAGTCTGATGAGAGACTGTTGAATATTTTGTTTTATATCCTGCAATTATTCAGTTTGGCTGATTGGAGACTTCTTATTCCAATGAATTGGATTCAGTTGTAAAAGGAGCTGGCTAAACAGATTGTGTTCCTTTGCGGGTGGAAGGGGCCCGGTTGAGAAGTAATAATTATGAAAAGTAATAAGTAACTATATTACTCTGGATTCCAGGAATAAGTAAAGTAATATTTATATTTTTTTCTAAGCCATAATAAGTAAAGATATTACTCTCCTAAGTAATATTGCCCAACACTGCAGATGAATAATGTTTATAAATACAACTCCTATGGAGACAATAGAAAAACCAAAAAGGTTAACAATAAATCAACAGATGATGGAACTGGTTAAAATAGGCTAGATTAAACTAATTTCAACATTTGATTCATTAGACAATATCAAGTGCAAATTTTATCAAATCACATTTATTTATAAAGCACATTTAAAAATAAGTAGGCTACAGACAGGAACGCAAATAATAATAAAAAAATACAGACAGTAAAAACACATTCATAAGCAAAGTGAAATTACCATAGGAATAATAATTATCATAAAAATCATAATTTATCTATATTTGTGTTATTGATTACTTTTCCCATAATCCAATCAGTTCATATGTTCTAGTCATAGTGTCAAATACCCAGCGAGTGCTAATTTGTATATACAAATCCATCCATTCTGTTGCCATATGTTGTTCTGAGTTATATTTGATTTACTTAGCAATATATTGTCATATGGTCCTTTATTGTTTAAATGCCCAGTGCCAATATGGCCTTGTTTATTCTGTTGGTCAGAGTTACATAGTTGCCTTACTTTGCCTACCATTGTAGCCTACCATGTTATGTTCTACACCTTCATTATGTATTACTGGTTGAATGCTAGGTGTTAATGTGTTCCATGTCCTTGCTCTGTCTTGTAGAAACTGGAAACCATGGCTTAATGGAGAAATAAAACTGCCATTCTGTTAAATGTTTTGGTGTCACAGAACCTCTCTTACAGGAGAAACGTGGGTGGTCTGATCAGATCCAACAAACCAAACCTGCTAATATTTAATAACGGTATAGAATGTTTTGAGATGGGCCTGTAATTACTGGGTAGGGAGGGATCTGAGAAGGGGGTGGGCCACTGCTTGTTTAAAGTAGGTTGTACAGTGGCCAGGGAGCTGTCCATGATGGCAAGGACCCCAGGAAGAATAGTAGTGCTTTTGCAAGTGCTAATAATTGGAGATACACACGCAGATAAGACACACCAACAGAAACATACGGAAACAACGGTCAGACATGCGGTCGAACATACACTGCTCCCGTGCTTGCAGTTACGATTTAAGGTAGGTTGTTGGACTAATGACAGTCGGACCAATAGTAAGTCTAAACTAAAGCCTGAACCCATGTTATTGACCTTAGGCCTACTGATGAAAAAATGTTGGAACTCTATGCATTTTGCTATGGATGTGCCCATATTGGTACTGGGGGACGGGGGAATGGTTTTACGGGAGTTATTAAGTGGGGCAACGGTATCCAGGATGGTGGCACAAGTGGACTTAAATAGGGATGTTAGCTCCATATTGATATGAGGGTGAATCAATAATGCAGGTGTTTGAAGCAGCTGTGAGGGCCTCCAATAATGTATTGGCGGTAGATGAGTTAACACAATCAGTGCCTCGAAAATGTCCCCAGAAGCCATTATAGTCCATGCCGTGTAATGCATTGCTAAGCAAAGCCACACTCTGCCGAGGCGAGGTTTCAGGGAGGGGAGATAGGAGCATTCTCTTCTGAACGTAAACAGGGAAGTAAACAGAGGCAAGGTTGCGCGTCATCATCACAGAGACTACGGGAAGCAGTTTAGGACAAAAAAGACAATTCTAAAATTGCCCGGATTTCACTCGATTGTTTTGATATCAATGTAATAGCGTTCAGTTCTATGTTAATAGGCTATTAGCAAAGAATTAACAGCATAAAGCCTCCTTTGTTTTAAATTGTCCCCCATTAGCACTCCCCTGGTATAGGACTAGTTGCTAGGTTTGGAGGAGCAATAAGCAGGGGAGAATAATTTAACCACAGACCATGGGTAAGGTTTAGTAACAGCCTGACAGCTTGTATTGATAATTTAAAAAAAATGGCAGACACACAACAATGACAATACTCATACAAAACAATGTGTCAAATATGTCAATTCTAGCTAAATCTGGGATATTTACATGAAATCATGTCTATGGACTGAGATGTTCAATAATGTAAACTGTCCCAGAAAGTAAGGAAAAGTAAACCAGAAGTCCTCATTTGGGCAATAAAACATTTTTGCTGTTCATGAAATTGATTCGTCCGATTAGGAATTATTATCTTCAGATGTTTTCTCCCCCTGTACAGTATGTCTCCCCATATGTCTTTTCATATCACCACTTTGAGTAAAAGCTTTGCCACAGACTGCACAGACATAGGGCTTTTCCCCTGTGTGAGTCCTCATGTGTTGTCTTAGTTTGTAAATAGTACCAAAGCCTTTGTCACAAACAATGCAAATATTTTTCTTTTCCCCTGTATGCATCAGCATGTGTCTATTCAAAAGATCATATTTGCGATTAAAGCCTTTGCCACAAACTGTACAAATAAAGGGTTTTCCCCCTGTATGAGTCCTCATGTGAGCCTTTAAGCCATGTACGTGACCAAAGCCTTTGCCACAAACTGCACAAATACAGGGCTTTTCACCAGTATGTGTTGTCATGTGAGCTTTTAAACATGTGACTGTATTAAATGCTTTGCCACAAACTGTGCAAATAAAGCGCTTTCCCCCTGTATGACCTGCCATGTGTTTTTTTAAGGATAAACTAAATTCAAAGCCTTTGCCACAAACTGTACAAGTGAAGGGCTTTTCTCTTGTAGGACTACTCAATTGTTTTTCCTTTGTATGAATCAACATGTGTGTTTTTAACTTTCCCATCTGAATTAATCCTTTACCACAAACTGTACAGACACATTTTTCTCCAGTATGAATCCTCGCATGTCTTTTTAGATGATCCTTAGTATTAAATGCTCTGCCACATTCTGCACAGCTAAAGGGTTTTTGCGTATGCATTTGAGTATGCATCCTCATGTGTTTTTTTAAACCACTCCCACCTTTATAGCTTTTTCCACAAACTGAACAAATGTATGGCTTTTCTCCAGTGTGACTCCTCATATGTGCATTCAAGTGACTACTTGAACCTAAGCCTTTGCCACAAACTTTACATTTACATGTTTTTTCTCCTGTGTGAATTGTCACATGTCTATTTAGATGATCCTTATCAGCAAATGCTTTGTCACAAACTATACAGCTAAAGGGTTTCTTGCCAGTATGCCTTTTCATGTGTTTTCTTAAAGAGCTTCTGTCACTAAAGCTTTTTCCACAATCTGAACAAATATGTGGCTTTTCTCCAGTGTGACTCCTCATGTGTTGATTCAACACATTTCTTCGACCAAAGCCTTTGCCACAAACTTTACAAATATGTGGCTTTTCACCTGTATGAGTCATCATGTGTCTTTTAAAATTTTGACTTCCGCGGAATCCTTTTCCACAAACCGTACAAATACGGAGCTTTTCCCCTGTATGAATCATCATGTGTGTGTTTAAATAACTTTTTCTA
Source organism: Benthosema glaciale (assembly GCA_900323375.1). Lineage (NCBI taxonomy): Eukaryota > Metazoa > Chordata > Actinopteri > Myctophiformes > Myctophidae > Benthosema > Benthosema glaciale. Next base: position 33,108 of record OOFJ01104797.1, read on the forward strand.
TCAAAGACTTTACCACATTCTGTACAGCTAAAGCTTTTCTTTCCTGCGTGGATCCTTGTGGAGTTAGTTGGCTTTGATGATGTTAGGTCCTGGGACAGTTGGTTGTTCAAATACAATGTTTGTCCTTCCACATTTACTGTCTTGTGTGGTGATTTCAGTGCGTTTTGAGCAGACGAATCTTGCCTGGGTTCCCACTCGTCACTGTCTTCAGTGGCATATTCTTCCATGGGCTCCCACTCATCACTGTCTTCTTCCATGGGTTCCCACTCATCACTGTCTTCAGTATCGGATTCAGAACGATCAGACGATTGGAGCTGTTCATCACTAGTTGTTTGTGATTGTCTACAGTTCTCTACAGGTTCAGGTTGTGTTTTCATGTGTTCAGTTGAAGTGCTGGCAACAGGCTCTGTTTCTATATTTTCATTATCATCTTCACAGATCATTTCTAGTAATGTCATTGTCGATCCATCAGCCTCCTCTGGTCTTTCAAGTAGCTCTTCCGGATCCCCTTCACTCAGTGGAGGTCCAGACTGGGTCTCCACTCCAGCTGTTCAGAGGAAACATCCTCTTCACTTACAGGGGGGTGCAGGAAGTCTAGGAAAAAGATACAATAAGAGAAAGTCATTGAATATATGAACTATATTTTCATAGCTGTGGTTTATAGACTAACTTATGCTATAAATAAGTGCTCAATGTCCAATCGATGAGTCCATCTTAATTATCAAACATCTGTTATTGGCTGCAATAATCTAGACTTGCCAACACCGGGAAAATGTTTTGAGTACCACACTTTCTCAATCTAGTACAAGCTTTCCGTCCTGTGTAGTATGTTAATTTAGGGTTTAATTTAGCATACTTTGATGTGAACATGCAGGCCTGCACGTAAAACACATGTTGGCAGGTCTGCACTTTACCATATTATTTGATTCTGAAACTCTTATTCAATCATCAGCATTACTCAGCTTCCTTATGTGAATAGCCACATATGGAATAATGATCCTGAAGGAAAACAAATATTGTAGTACCGATAGCATGTGAATAGCAGACACGTTGCATTATGCAGTAGTGTCAATACATAAATTCTAGTGCTATTCTTGAAAAACTAACAATTTAAAACGAAATTTAACTCAAATATTTGCTTCTTTGAGGCTCCCTGAAACATATTTTCAGATGGACACCTAAAGAATCTCATAAAAACATGACATGTTGTACAAATGTCAGTTGTGTGATCTTAACACATTCTAAAAGGGGTGCCCAAAAAAATGTTTTGATCAGGAAGTGAGTTTTATTCAAAATGACCACCTAAAGCATGTGATACAAAAGACAACTGACGGTTAATCCTTCAGTAGTTCAAACGCCAGTTTGAACTACTTAGGCAGGAATCAAACAGTTTTGTAGTGCTTGAAATATACACCTGTGTTCTGTATGGCAAGACAACTGACATTGAAAATGTTAATGATCTAAGGAAGGACATGTCTCAATTGAAAACAAAAATGTCTCAATGGAAAACATTCCTCTGACACAGACTTGCACTGCTACTGTAGTAGATTGAAATTTTGTTGATTTATTTTAAAATGGTTTTCTAAGCTATTTTTGAACTAAGTATTTTGACTGTATTTTGAAGCAAGTCTTTATTCTGAATATAAGCTATTTCGTATTAAGAGTATATACTTTCATTTCTATAACTTTGTGGGTCCATTTCAAGTCGTTTTATATTATTATATTGCCTTACAGCATCATATAGATTGATAGTTCTAGGATCGATTATTGTGTTTTGGTGGATCGGCGATTGTTTTGGTCTGCCTCAGTAGGTCCTGTAGGGGGCTTGCCCTGTTTCCCTCTTCAGTACCGCTTGTGTTATGAAGAGAAGCACAGCGTTGTGATTTCCTGATTCACACATTGTCCCCTTTTACAGGTAAAACTGCCGTCAGACGGCCCAAAGTTGCACCAAACATGTCGAGTGTTGTTTATGATGATGTGTGCTGTTTGATTACAGTCACTTTAAGAGCTTAATACAGACCAAATATATGACGGTGATGATTGTGTTTAAGGAGCAGCATGGTTTAGACCGGGCTCCGCCATTTTCTACAGTGCATTTCATGCACGTTGTGTCTGTATAGTGGTTTACTTTTATTTGAGTCACATAGTTTATAAAACAGTGCAATTCATTGGTGAAAGTTAAAAACATGTATAAATAATTTCATTTGCAGTATTTAAAATAATATGGACAACTGAGTTCATGAAAGTACAAAAGAGGCATTTGAACAGTAAAAACAATAACTTAAGGTTAAAAAGGGATACTAAAGTACAATGTATAGTGCATTATTCGTAATTGCATTTAAGCACTTTTATGGACTTCTACTTTTGCTAGTATGATAACACTTTATATGCACAAGCATACTACTACAAGGTCTTTCTGATACATGTGATATTGTGCCTTTATAGTTACAGTATGTAATTCTGGGTGATTTCCGGTGAATGTGTGATCACAGTAGTAGTTCATCTGGACATTTACTGATGCTATAATTATCTTTATGAAGACAACTGGTTACATTTGAATTCATTGATGCTAAGTTTTGGATTTATTTAGACAGTTGTTTTGTCATGATTCAGGGTTTAAGAGGCATGATTATTGTGGTTTAAAATGAATGATTAAATGTTTAAAGAGGTACATGATTACTGCAGTAGTGGTTATAGACATGATGCTGCTAAAACATGATTGTATAATGACGAGAGAATGTGATTGTGAATATTTGATTGACTATTCTGAGATAAAGTACCGCTTGTGTTATGAAGAGAGGCACAGCGTTGTGATTTCCTGATTCACACATTGTCCCCTTTTACAGGGGCGCTACACTACAACATTCAAATTGAGCAGTTTACCTATCTGGAATCTTCCAGAAGCCTGGAAGCTATGCAATCTCTACCATCTCTTGAAATATATGGACGGATTAAAGTCGCTGATTTGTGGACACTCTTGCCAGAGGCTGCCAAAGTTTGTAGAGAAAAGTGTGGCATAAAGCTGAGCTCCTCTGTTCAAGAAAGTGTAGGTGCCACGATGTTGGGTTACCTTGCACAGCATTATGTCAATATGCTGGTAATTGTGAAATGACAGCTACTAGAAGATAATAGAATGAGCAAGAACATAGAGTGCAAAATAAATAAGGATATGCAGAGTAAGATGAATAAAGATTCAATGAGTAAATTAAAGAAAAATAAATAAATATGATTGTGTAGTGTAAGTATAAACATAATACGCCTGGTTATGCCTTATTCAGTCAACAGTTTAAACAGCCCATATACATCTAGTATGTAGTATGGTACGGGCAAATATTCACCAATCAGAACTGAGAGGGGGGGGAGTGGGGTGGGGAAAGACATATTGCACGCGCAAGAGAGAGACAGAGAG
>OOFJ01104798.1:0-10364 GCA_900323375.1 Benthosema glaciale
CACACACACACACACACACACACACACACACACACACACAGATTAAAACAGGCAATCAGTAACATTCTGCATACAAAGTGTTGATACAACAACTACATATCATTTGTTTTGCCAGAACTTGCGGGATTTTGGCGGAAGTACCGCTCAAGGAAATGACGCTGATGCTTTACAAAGCAGTTTACGTTCTCTGTGAATGAAACAAGTGTTGTGATTGGTCGAGAAAATACTGTATCCGGAGGAAATACATCTGACGGATGTCCGGACCGCCACATATCCGCCGATACTGTCTCTGCCTTATATTGTGACCAGGCTTTTCTCTTCGCAGATGAGTAAGCCTGGGACTGCAGCCTATAAAACACCTGACGTTGACCTCCCATTCTCTCCCTATGAAGAAGAACCCTAAAACAACTTGGTGCAGATTGCATATTGCCCTCTGTTCTTGCCCATGCACTTGCACAGGTTAACCACATGAACCCTACTAGTGTCCCTATTCTGGGCATGTCATCGCAAGTGAACATTTGGCAAAAATAGACAATCTACAAGCTTGTAAATGTATCATACTTGTAACTTATAAGTTAACAAAATGATATATTGTTTAAGTGGTTAAAAGCATGTCTGCCACACATGTTTAACCCATGCTTACAACGTATAGTATGTTTGACCATTTTCCAAAGAACCTTGGTTTGTTTAATTTCATTAAACAAATTGGATTCTGTTCATTTCAGTACAATATGAACATCAACTTGCAGAGACTTGAGATGTGCTTGATGTGCTTGGTAATCCTACCAAGCACATGGTAATCCTACCAAGCACTTGGTAATCCTACACTCTAAATATCATTGCATGGTTCTTTTTTTTTTGTCAAAGTTGTTCAGCTCTCAGGGTACCTGGTGGCTCAGCCATCAGGGCTCAGTCAGTCCATGTGCCAGTGCACATACTCCTTGGACCCGAGATGATCTTGGCCAATGATCTAATGTGACTTGTCTAGCATTGTGGTTCTCAAACGGTGTGCCATGAGACAAGTCCAGACAAGTTGCAATATACTGTTCAGTGAGTGTACACACACACATATATATATACAAAACACCCGCCCACAACCGACCACAGTACTTGCGTGAGCAGAGCGAGCACAAGTAATTATGTTTTTATTTAAAATATCAGAACTTTATATGCACACTTGCACAGGTAAATTCTATACTGTAAAAATATACCTAGCCTATACTGTATAGCTGTAGTGTATGATATTTTTAACCACTTTCAACCTGACATCGTCTATTTTGTGTGTCCTTTTGTGTGTCCGAAGATTTTAAGATATTTATTTTCTTTCCTTTTTTTTCCCAGCGAAAAGGTGATCAGCCATTTCTTTCTCTATGAATACAGGTGTGCCTTGAGATTATGACTTGCCCATTGGTGTGCCTTGGGCACAAAGTTTGCAAACCACCGTGTTATTGATAACAGGGACCGTTCTAGTCTGTCGTTATGCACCAGCTCCCACTTTCCTGCTCTTCCCTTTATTATTCAGAAGAGAAGAGAGAAGAGCGGCAATCTTGGGGTGTCATCAGACTTTAAAGTTGTCTGTGGATCACGAGAGAAACATATATTTACCATTCCAATGCTTCATGCTATAGTTTGCCTGCCACAGCTGTCTCTCATCCCTAACCCCCCATTACTCCATCACACTGCCTCCTTTTGTTGTTGATTTTGCAATAGTGGTCTTTACGTCATTAAAGGACCATACCAGCATCAATACTGTACATTGCATTGTCTATTCACAACTTTGCTGAGGACGCTTCCGCCGAAACGCGTCCGCATGCTGCCCGAGCCTGTGTAAATACAGAACGTATTTCCGTTGAGTGCTGGCCTGGCATTTTTCTGTTTCTATTATATACATCTACACATGGACCATCTAAGAATAAATCCCAATAGCATTTTATTCTTAGATTAAGCTCATTAAAGTCATTAAAATGTTACTGAACTTACCTGAATAATTGAGTCAATGTTGGCAAAATTTCACTGCACAGTTAATTTAGTTTGTATCAACATTCCATCAGTATCTTCACCAGGGACTACCGTATCTTTGACAAGATGTTTCGAGTCAGGAGATGCTAGACTGGTTTTCAAACACTTTGTGGCCAAGACTACATCTACAATGAATGATGTCTTACAGATCAAGCTCACATTGAAGTCCCAAGCTCACATTCACCCTCCAAACACACATACTGTAGTACCGCCACAATCCTTATGGTTGGTTCAGTCTACCCTAGGCAGTCTTCTTAAGCAGACTGCACGCTCATTCTGTTCATTCTGCATCATATGAGCAATATCATTGCAAGCACTATGCAGCTTGTCCCTCAACCACCCCCAGTCTCCTTCCATAGTAACATTTAGATCTTCACTGTGTCAGCAATGCATACCGGTATATCATTTTATATGGGCTTATACAGGTATGTTATGCATTGTATAACGTTGTTTAACCCATTAAGACCTGAAGAGAAGAAAAACAATCAAAATCTTTCAAACACTTTCAAGATTTAAAAAAATAAAAATAAATCAGACCTGTCTGAAGTGAATGGTGCAACAGCGCCCCCTGTTGTTACCCTAAATATACGGGACACAGGGACACAGCCAGGGACGGACATTGCTGTTCCTTGGAGTGGCCGCGGCGCCGCACCACTCAAACATTCAAAAATAGCAGGTACAAGCTCACATCGCAACACAAAAAGTGCCACGCTGTGAGCTTGTATATCTGCAAGTGTTTTCAGAAAAAATATATGTTGTGTTGTGACTCCCCGTTTTAATGGATTGATATTTGTGTATCTTTAAGTTCTGCCCTGATATGACAGGTTCAAATGTATATCGTCACGTCCATGTAATAACTGTGCATCATTAGGAGTCAGTCGGTATCATGCTTGCACAGGCTGTTCTGTAGCAGTGCCACACCACCAAATGCAATGCAATATAACTGCAATAAATGTTTATTTCTCGACGAAAGCGTCCAGCTGAAATTCTATTGCGCGTTGTGTTGGAGCCACCGTGACCACATCATGCTATGTTTTGCTGAGTCCACCGGATATAAACTGAATGTGGTCGAAAGCTTGCCCATAAGCTTGCATGTCCAATCACACTCACAGGATGCCTGCACGACTGCAACCTCAGGGCCCTGGCCCGACCCCGGTGCTGGGCCTAATCTTGAAAAAGTAGGCATGACTAATGGCTCGGGGGCTTGATCTACAGAACCTGACAAGTTGTTCTCCCGTGGCTTGTAAATACAAGAGAGCATGGCATGTGTGAGGGCCCACTCCACTCACCGACATGGCCACTGCTGTGCTCGCCCCTGCACGGATCAATGTCATTGATCAGCTTTACAGATACTTTGCATTCAGCCAAGGTCGCAGGCAACATCCTTTAGCATCATTTGAGCCACGTATATCTTATTTGTCAGGGTGAGCGAGTTGTGTTTTTACTACGCAGATTAAGCAGAGGGGGGGGGGAAAGGAGCTGAGGGAGGGATGTTTATCTAGTTCAAACTAGTACTTTATGTTTCATTTACATGAGAGAGATATTAGGAGTGCTTTACTGGAGGTCAAAGAGGGGGAGGCTTCAAGAGAGGGAAACAAGAGGGAAAAGAGCCAGTGTTTTCTTCCAGGCCAGCTGTATTTGTGTTGGAAAACTGTCTAACACTCAACATGATAATTAACTAACCCTGTAAACATCATATGTTTAGGGTTTCAAGCCCACACAACCTTGTAAATATAAACATTAAATTACGTTAAGTGAATTAAGAATGATAATGACGTTTAGCCAATGTTTGTTTTTCAAATATTTAGTTATTGCTATTGAACGATGAATATACAGTAGTGCTGTACTATTGCCACGTAATGCTGTAGAGCATTTTAGATGTCAATGGTAAGCAGTGATACACGCTGACCTTTCTACTCTTAATGGATCTCGCAGTCCAGAACAAATTGTTGTCCAAACAACATGTGGATCAAACGTTGCCTCGCTGTAGGAAAATGGATGGGTTTGAAATCAATCTGACTATAACTATAAGCAACACTTAGGAATGTTGTACAGCTTTGTAACAAAAATAATTGTATTATTAGTTATCAATGATTTATTTTAAAACAATAACAGCAACAGCTGCCTGGACCACAGAGTCGTCTTCTATTACACAGGGGTGCTACAATTTATGAAAGCACAGCAGACTCATCTCATCTGCCAAACCCCTGTGTCCATGTCGACTAGAGCATTAGCTGATGTAGAAAGAAACCGTGTTTCATGTGGGTATTCCAAATCCTCCAAATTAGTTTCCAGAGTTATGTAAGAATGACATTACTGACCATCCTTAAACTCATCCATGATGTTAACAGTCCTTAAATTGTCCCCTGGCTATTATCTATACACACTGTTGTGTCTACAAACTCCCAACGTGTCGCATCACGATGCTTTGTGAGCTTGTAGACGAGTAGCACAGATGGCTGCGCAACTCCATCGTATGACAGAGAATAAATTAATTTAGCAACTGCATCCTCAAATTTCATAATTTTCCCCCTAAAAGTGATGATACATTGCTATGGCGAAGACAACCATGCGTGAGTACTTCTTGTACAATTATGTGCTATAGTTACACACCACGCCTGCACCCACAGCACTTTACTAAGCAGTGACACAGCACTGACACAGGTTCTCAGCCAATAGCAGGTGTGCCTAGTCTTGTTATATTTCACTCAACTTCCACTGTCAAAATGAAACACATCTGTCATCCTACAGCACAATTCATTGCTCAACGATATTACCTTACAAATATCATCTCTACAGTGTTATCAAGTGTTATTAATCCCGTGTAGTCTGTGTGAACGGAGTATGTCCTTACAACAGCCAGGGATTAAAATACTGCATGCTGACAACCAAACTAGAGACGTACAATATGTACTGCTGAAATACGCAAGGTCCTACCCAGAATAAAAAAAAAACGATCTACTGTTCTTCCTGGACGTAATCCTTATTATTATGGGCTTGAGGAAGTGGAAATGTAGACCCTGTGCCAGGGTAGGATACCGCTATACGTTTCTAAATTGTAGAGTAATCAGAGCACCTGGCTCGTACCACTGCAGATGTGCTAATGTAGTTATTTAGAAAAAGGTGTCACAAAGCTGACAAAAGACACCCACATCCCATATCCTGCTGCATGGGCTGGGTGGGTGCTGGATCAAAACGTGAATAGTAGAAGAACAATAAAATCTGCACACCAGCACTGTGCTCCCAGAAGAAGTGTATTCCTTTAACGTTTTGAGCCGGGAGGCTCTTCCTCGGACGGTTGGACCTTACTAATAATATGGGTGATATTGGACAATATACTGTGCATTCGGACGCCACTACAAAATTGTGTAATCTAATCACTACAGTGCTCTCTACTGTACTGAGTATAGGGAGTGATTTGGGGCACAGCCATGCTCCCATGCAGTACGACTGACTCCTCGAAGGTGTGCTGATCTGGGAGGAAAGTAATATTGTCCCATAAACCTCTAGGGTCTAGATCATATTATGTTTACAGTATGTCAGTGGTGCTCAACCTTTTTCATGTCAAGGAGCCCCATAATTATCTGTATTTGGCTGCGGTCGGACCCCCATCTGAGAACCCAAGCCTCTGCTTTTCATTCATATCCCCTTCTGGTCATTCACCTTTATCACGGGTGAGGATGTTCTACAGTGGCTACTGGCTAGCCTATGCTGCTTCTGTAGCTTCTGCTATTGATTTAAACACTTGCATTTCCTTTCGGAAAATGTATAGAGTCAAGAAAAGTTGATAATGATTATAACACAATTTAACAATTTAAAAGTATATCTTAACAACATTAACCCTGGTTTCCGTACTTCAGGGAAAAAATAATAAAGAAAGTGTAGATCGTCGCTATTTCCTGTATGTGGTTAAAAAAATTCTTACCCCTCTGTTTATTTTTTATTTTATTTTACTATGTAAACCTGCATCTCTCTTCTGTCAGTTAGTCACCCTACGCCTCCATATATGGTCACGCCTCATGACGTCACACCTCCATATATGGCACGCCTCGTGACCTGTTCTGACAATCCATATGGTGATCCTACCCCACCCATCTTTCCTGTTCCGACGTTCCATATGTTGATCTGACTTCAAACCCTGTACACTCAATATCACGCAAAGTCCATATATGGCCAGTACATAATTCGTAACATGTGTTGATCTGACCCTCCATGCCAAAGCGCCAGCGCTCACCCAGAAGTCTGCTGTCGGCTGTCATCCATGCGTGCACGCGACCTCGCCCTTTAGGGGGCGCTCAGGGTGTTGCTGGTTTTTAAATCGAACCCTGGTGTGTTGTTATTCAAATCAAAGTTTATTTGGCAAAATTGCACTCACAACAGAGTCACGGTGCATTGCAATTCTTGCTTATGTGCCTCTGCTGGGATTCAAACCCCTGTCTACAGTCTAACAGTGTCTACAGTGTAAAAGTCAACAATGCTATACAACACTGTTCTGCTGTACCTATACAAGCATCTCTGCTCGGGTGTTTTCACAACAGTCAGTCATTATGACCCTTTGATAGGAAATTAGGCGTACTGTTTGAAAGATACAGGACACCACAAAATCACTGCCAATCAAGTACTTGAAGACATGGCAGCCGTGATTTTTCTGAGTTTTCTCTTGACAGGGGGATAATACCTCATGCTACAAGGGTAGGATGGTCCAGGAATGCTTCCACAAACATGCCAGAGACTTGAGCTTACAGCAGTGGCCTGCCAATTTACCAGAATTCAATCCAACAGAGCATCTATGGGACAAGACGGAACAAGCCATTGTGAACAGAGATCCACTGCCAGCCATCTTAGCACAGCCGTGGGAAGTGCTGGAGTGGGCCGGTGTGTCCCTCAACACCGTGCCTGGAAAAAGTGAGGTTGTCCTGAGGACAAAAGCGGGTGCAACTCTGTATGAAGATGATACTGCTGCTTGTTACGCCGACTGTAAACGCAGATGAAGTGTACTTGATACAAGGTTGTTTTTCTGAGGGCAAATCGAAATTTCACTCATGGGAGCCGAAATGTACACGTCTGTCTATGTGTGTGTCGTGTGTGTACTGTAAGTGTTTGTAAATGTGCACACATTTACAGTATTTGAATGTGACCTCTGTGCATGCAAGTACCCATGATTGTGTTTGTGTGCGCGTGAGTGTGCATGCACAAGCATACATACATATAAGTACGTGCATGCGTGCAGGCAACCATTGCTGGTGGGCCCCAGCATGACTTCTAAGGCTGGAGCAATCATATGTTCAGCTGCGATTTCCATCAACACATTCCTGGAAGCTCACACACGCTCTCTGCGGGACTGCGCACAGCACCCCCTGAGGATGTGACCCCTGGCCTGTGGACACACGGCTGCCTTGCAGACACTTATCACAACACGGCAGCTATGGAAGACGCTTTGGAGGCCTTTTCGACTGACGCTACATGGGGCAACGCGACCCGCAACTTTAAACGGGTCCCTTTTTCTTTAAAACACGCACTACAGTACATCTATGCCGCAGTGGATGACACAGTGCACTGCTGTGCACGACTCAGGCCTGCAACTCTAACGACCACCATGCTAGACTGGTCAAAGAGCAGAGGTCAGGGCCAAAAGGGCAGCAAATAGACCGTGGCTGTACAAGATGGGGGTCGCGTGCAGCGCCCAAAAAAAGAATAACATTCGGGAAAAAGACAGCATTTGTTTTCTTCAACATTATTCGGTGATGTCAGATAACAAAACACTAAAACAAGATGCAAAAACAGAAAGAAAAATCTCAAGAAAATGGAAATATTGTGCTGCGATGAACAATTTTTTTTATAGACAGCGTGGGTCGGAAAGAATCTGCAGCAAGCACATGTAATATTCTGGACCACCAGCAGACACTCCACTATATATTTACTCCCACACACTCATGCACACATGCGCGTGTGAGCGCACGCACGCACACACGCACGCACGCACGCACACAGAGACACATGATAAAGTGATCATCAGGGTTGCAGCAGGGGCTGTTTGATCCATGTAGCAAACCTGAACAAGCTGCCTAAATGCAAGCCTAAATCCCCAAAGGGAGCAAAGCAGCATTAAGCAAGTAAGTAGTCTGAAAACAGAAACAGTGATAGCAAGCAAACTAAAATATTCAACTCAGCAAGAACGTCCAACCATCTGCGCTGAATAATTATAACTGGCAAGTGACTGGACACCGGTGAACATTTCTCTTCCACTGGTAAAACAAAGTGACATCGGGATAATCGCCCCAGCACAGCTCCAGTCCCTCGATATTATTGGCAAACGGTATCGCTGGCTGGGAGCCACCGCGTTGGGCCTGTTTGAGAATGCATCGAGGCAGAGCGAGTTCACTTTACGTTTAGCTTTCTGTTTAGGTTCAGTCCAGAACATCGCTGTTATGTCTTTTAATTCTCGCTCTTAAGGCCAAGGCCTGCTTTCAACCGCTGTTTCACTGCCAAAACTATATGGAACTGCCTTTCCCTCAATGTCAGGCTACCTGAATCAGTAAAAATAAAAATAAAATAAAATAAAAACACGTTGCATTTTTCCCCCCAAAGTAAATTATGCTGTAACTTTCAAAGTACATGTGCTTTGCATTTTCCTTTTTTCTTTTTTCCTGAATTTAGTACTTTGGCTCAAGAGGGCACTATGTACTGTAATTTGGCCTTATCTTTAAGTCATCAAGCTTACAGCACCTTACAGTACCTTGGTGTTTCGTATATAGTATAGCCTGTAACCTGTTTTTTTTTTCCTCTGAAAGTGTTTGAAAACCATGTTTCACATAGTGGCCGTGAGTGGTGTTGACAAAAGGGTTCAGGCTACAAGAGGCCAATCTGAAATATGACCTGCTGTAGCAGCCTGGCTGTCACACGGTCTGCTGTTCGCTACGGTCAGTGTGTGCCAGTGGTTATGGATGACACGTCCTCATACTGTAAGTGTCAGCAAAACACAAAACAGGGCTAATGTTTCAGCGCGAGCGAGTGAAAACGATGCTGTCTAGTGAAGAGAAAAAACGCATTAAAGGTGTAGTATAGTCGGTGATTTGGGGCTATAGAGTGTTCAGTAACGGGGCGGGTCTCGTCTCCCTGTCTCTCCGGGTCTTTAGTATACTAAACAGAATAGTGCATTATATGGTCAGGAATCAGGATACCACTTTTATCCCATCCGAGAGAGATAATTCATACAGGAGTATTTCACTCAACAAGGGTGGTAAGTGATGACAGAAATGTTACTTTTAAGCTAAACCAAAACATATCACTTACACTACCCATGATTTATATAGCAGTCTACGAGCTCACATATAATGCCTATAATTTATGCTTCGTCGTGCGATACTGTCGTGCACTGAAAGTAGCAGATCTACATGCTCACATCCACGACACGCCATACAGCAATCGTACAAAATAGATAAAACTCAGACTTAATTGGAAACTGTATGCTATACAAAAACTTGACCTACTGAGACCCTCTACACCAAGTCTCTTTGCTGAAAAAAAGCCGACCTACAAGCTCACAACGGGTTGTGTTGTGATCAGCTATTGGTGAATGTTCCCCCCTAGATTAAGTGGTATTCAAACAGTGGTCCGGGGACCACCAGTGCTCCTTGAAGGGATTCCAGGTGGTCCCCACATTTGGTAACCAAATGGTACCTTATAGAATATACTGTAGATCTTTAACTCTTGAGAGTGTCATATGAAACCAAATGGACCATTTTTTACACTCTCAAGAGTTAAATTATTGTTAAACATCTGCCTTAAAGATGTCTACACAATTAGAGAATGTAGAAGAAGAATTGTTATTTTGATCAACGTTTACCTGTTATCTCTCCTAATGGTACAAACATCAATACAGGATGGAATTGTGGACACAATATTATCCAACGAGAACAAAACATATCCTTTAGTTTTGGGTCTGAGAGGCTAAATCTTATCAAAATGGTGGTCCGTGCGTGGCTCAAATGAATGAATAAATAACGGGCCTTGATATGAAAAAGGTTGAGAACCAGGGTTCAAAGAGATTGGCAGAGCCTCTCGTTCATCCAACTCCTTGGAAACGACCACAATTCCGTGACTGGCCTGGTAGTATTATTTTGCATCGTATAGTAACTGCTCTGCGAAATAAGCTACACTGAGCCACATCTTCAGCATCGACAGCCATTATTATTTCGTTATGTAAAATACTCAACAGCGCTTTGTGGCACGAGGAGAATGTTTGGCCAACTCACGTTTCGTTGTCGCTCAAGGCTACGCGTCTGGTCGGTCGGGCATTCCATGTCTAATTGTTGCAACGCACATCAGATACATATGTGTGTGTG
>OOFJ01104799.1:0-14532 GCA_900323375.1 Benthosema glaciale
CACACGATTCAGTGTTCAATTAAACCATAACAATCCTACAGTATGTCCTGCATTAATTTAATTATTGACAGATCTATTATTGCTTATGTCTGCCATATACAGTACTGTAGACTGCAAGTCATATTTTCCTTGTAACAATATCGAGTGATTAGCTCTCATAGAAGTATAGTATAATCTATGTTCTGGACTGACCAGTACATTTTTCTCCTCAGCGTTACTCTCCATTCTGCTGGTCATGACTGTTGATTCAACAAGAACTGTCCCACTATGCAGAAACCAACCGTGTGGGGTTTCTCTGCAGCAGTCTTTGAAGTTAACCAGGCTCATACATAAGGAAACTGTGGATCTAATCAAAATATACGTAAGTACAGAGTCAGGGTTCTCCTTTTGCCACAGTATGTTAAATATGATGATTGTGTCATTATTAGGCTACCGGTATATATTTAAAAATTAACATAGGTGCAAATGCTCCTGTGGAATTAACAAGTGATTCTAATTGATTTGCTTGTTTTTCTGTTTATCTGCAGAAGGCCAGTCAAGGGGAAGGTTCAGAGCTGTTCTGCAAGACATCCTTTAACAATGTCCCTGACGCCAACATCGCAGGCCTGGACCCTTCAGAGAGAATAGCAAGCATCTACACACATCTGCAAGCGTTCGCCCCACATTATAAGAGGGTATTTGAGCAGCAGACGGACTTACAGTTAGCTGGAAGTACGTTGCTCACAGAACTCGTGAAAGTCAGTAATCGCAGCAGCACTCTGGCCAATAAAATAAACTGCCTTCATCAGAGCCTCTTCCCAAACCTACCTTTACCAGAGCCAGCAGGGGGACCGACGCCACTGCCTCCCTCACAGAACGTCTTCCAACAGAAGGTCTATGGCTGTGTGGTGCTTAAGAGATACAAGGAGTTCCTGTCAAATGTTGTCAGAGAAATGAGGACTCTGAAGGGCAAAGTTTGCAAGAAGAGGACACGAATGAATGAATTGTTTTGAGGATACACACATGGATATGGACTCAAATGTTTTCAACGGTTCCATACACTGGCAATTGAGGACTTCAATTGAGGAAATCAAGGTGGCTGGCTCATCATTGATTTTCCTTGTTTATATTTATAGTTATTTATTATTTATTATATGTTTATGACAGACGAATATATTAAATAATGCATATTTTAACATGAAGTGCTATTTTTGGCCATGCCAAGTTGGTCCAATGTGTTCAATTTGTTGCAGGGTCCATTACACTGTTGATGGACACATGTTGAGTGCGATGCATGAAGAATCATTAAAACTGGCTGATTATAAATCAATATTCATATTTATTCATTTCTGTAGTTACATAATGTAACATAATACACAACATGTCAATGTCCTACAATAAGTTGACTACTTGAGTGATTGTCATATTTTAATTTTGTACATTGTTCATCGATTGGGTTTAGTAATGCTGCATTCACATGGGATCAGGCAAGCGGTAGACGGCAAACGGCACCCATTTTAGTGGATGGGAGCAGAACGGCAAACGGATGAGGACGGCTCGGCTGCCCGGCAGCCAGAACCGGCGTCGGTAACGGCAGACGGCATCAATGTTAAAATATTTAATATTTTTACCGCTCCGTGCCGTCCATAAGGGTTTTTCCGTTTGCCGTCTACTGCTTGCCTGATTCCATGTGAATGCAGCAGAAGATACAACAATGTTTGCAGGGTTCATTCTTAATTCAATTGTTATATTAAAATAAACAAACACATCAGACAGTCTACACTCCCCAAGGGAAATGCATACATGTATTGAATTATTGTATTACTGACCAATAGCAGGGATTAAGCACACCCCCGCCGATGATAAAAATGAATGACCAAAATATCAAAAGAAAAGGAGTAGAGGTCCGCACACTGTGTACACTGTGTGTGATACCTGATGAAGACCCATAAAGGGGTGGAAACGTTGTCATTTATTAATAAACAAATACCTGGGAGCTACTACACACAGTGTGCGGACCTCTACTCCTTTTCTTGTACGTATCTCTTTTTTGATTCAGCACCTGTAAGTTTTTTTAGAGATAGAGTGCGTACTTTTCTTTTTGATATAGCAAAAATATCAAAAGCACAGGCACGGTTTTCCCCCCATTCTCCCCGGCAAATAGAACCCTGAAAACAACAACACAACTGCACAGAGGCAGTCCACGAGGTTAAAAGCAAATGAGGAAGCCAGCTGAGACGCTGACTATGTGATATCAGTTCAGTGACGCATGCCTTCAAGACAGATAGGAAAGATTTTGTGAAACAGGCAGGCTGTCTGGCCAGTCACAAGGTGTGGGTGTGTATGGGCCTGACTACTGAATGTGTATAAAGTGTATAGGGGTCCGTCTGTCCATACATGAACAGGCATGTGAATGTGCATGTACAGTACAGTATGTGGCACAGTGCCACAGAGTGGGCTGGACTTAAGTGACCACGATATAGACACCAGGGACGATAATTATGGTCAACTGCTAATTGTTTAGTCACTCTTAATTTAAAGGTTTGCCCTCTGGCCAGTGGTCACAAGCTTTTACAAAGAAACCGGAAGTTAGTGAGGGATTCACTCTGGGTCACGAATCAAGTTCCTTGTTATAACTGAACTGTTTTATTTAGAGCAAAAACACAAGGGTATGTCTGTGCAGCACTGGGTGTACGTTAATGTGAAATCAGTACAGTACAGAAAATGTCTTTGTTTACAATAGACAAGACAGCAAAGTCAATAGACTGTGACTGTGTATCGTGAACTGATTTTGAGATCACACAACCTATCAAGCACAGTGACACAAAGTGCCAACAACTAGTTACAGTAGCCCAATATTAAAACATCAATGAATGTCAAAATATCCCAAACAAAATACAGTACCTGCAGAGAGGATTCATAAACTATGGCAGTGTGAAAAGAAAAATCTATTGAATTGGGCATGGGTAAGTGGTCTGGAATTCTAAGCCTACAGTTAGTTTTAAGTTATATAAGTGAACTAACATAACATTGTATAATTATGTGTTTGGTATCTTATAATCCCGTAAGGGATGGTTCTTGACTGAAACAAGGGATGAAAATAAAAATATATTCATTAATTCATTGCACATTCATTGTACAATGTACTACATTCTTCTGCACTAAATCAATATTAGTTGCAAAATTCATAATCAGTATCCACATCAATCACATATTTAGCCATTTATTTAAATTATGTACAAAAAGTTACATACAGTTTATATAAATTCTAAAGGTGCACAATGTAAACCTAGATTGTATGGAGCTGGCTATAATTCAGTATGATAAGCAATTGAAAAGAAATATCTCAAATGTAATTCACCATGCATACCTTCGTAGAATACACATTTTGTGAAATAGTAGCCTACAGATGACAGATAAAAATAAAACCTCCAAAACAAACATTAAAAACATTTAAACTGTTTTACATGTTTTGGTCTCTGGAGGGCAGCATAGACATGAAATAACAGTCTAAATGCATCCAAAAAAGAACAGAAAAATGTATCTACACAGTGCCATCAAGAGCTGATTTATTTAAGTTATTTTCAGGCACAGGTTTAATTAATGAAATGTTAATGTAGGCGTGGGTTTACATTTATTACTTTTAGTTAAGGGTAGGCAGTGGCACTGTTAATATATTACATTTAGGCATGCGTTCAGTGTGGTTTTGATGGTCCAACCGATCAAGGAATATGGTCAGAACAAAATGAGTTCTGACCTCGCATAAAGATTAACTGAGACTCTAATGATTGCCAATATCTCTTGATACAATACTCTGACTTAGTGCATCCATATTATTTACCTAGCAATGCTGTTGTAATTAGAATATTATTCTTCATTAAGCTAATTATAAATATGAATTAATTTGTGGCATAATAAAAAATAATGCATTCAAGGTTATGCTATATACTGTGGTAATGACACCTTTGGCCTTGTACTTACAACTGCAGTACACCAATGTCAGTATCTCTCAATATAGCACTCCTTTCTGTATTACTTAAAAATAGAGTGAATTTAATTGTTTTGCATTGAAAAATACACATACCAAATGTAATATCTACCGTTGCACGTAAAGGATAGGAAAATCCTATGCTATGGTGCTGGAAAATACACATATTATATATAGGTGATACATGCTATGTAGTCCATCTATTAACAACATGAAACTGTATAGCGTTTTGGGCATGTCATAATAGGTGAAATCAGTGAAAATATCAGATCTTGCAACTCGATGTGGTTGTAGATCTGAGTATTTAAGTATATAGGGTTTGAGAGGGAAAACACTGAGCATTCCCTGTGACTTCAACTCTCAGTATATGAGTACTGATCTGTTAAAATGTGTGCTGTGGCATTCTGTAGATTAAACATTTAAAGGTCAGACATGAGAGTAAGAAGAAGAGAGCTCAGCTAATCTGCAACTACCTCAAGAGGAAGTGAATTCCCTCTTAGCCACTTTAACCCTATAAAAATAGCCAATCTGAGCTTGTAGATTTCACTAATTGCCCAAAATAAGCATGCCAGGTTGAAAGTGGTCAAACCAATATCCAAAAGGCCTTAATATTGGTCCAATAGTGAAACAAATCTGAGGCCCACAAATATTTCAAGACAATTACTGTACTCTTTTAGACACTTAGCCAGACATGTTCCCATGTTACATTGACAGTGTTCTTCCTGTGAATGGCCTGGAGGCTTTCCCACATGAGAAACACCAGATACATTTTCTTTTACAAACAGAAATGTCTTTGTATCACAGGAAGCCCTCAATGTCATTGTTGAGGCTTTCACTGAAACAGAACTATGCTCTCCACAACAACATGAAAGGACCAGTCATCCAAAGACATATGTTTAGATGTCACAATAGCACAAAAATTAATAACATTGATTGATTGATACATTCAGTAATATCAACGAAATTGAGTTCCACTTTGTATTCTATTGTTGTATTCTACAGTGAGTTGCTTAAAAACAAATTGTAATACGTGTCAAAACTCAGAATTGTTTTGGTTCAGTGATGCAGAGAGACTTGAAATGGCTTTTTGAACACTGAATTGCTGAATATTTTGAGAAAGCCTAGTGTAAGCAAACAAAGTATACAGTTTTTGGTTTGGCTCTGTTACAAATAATAGTTTCAATGCTTCCTTTGTGAAAATCGTGCCTCTCGTGCAGCTTTCACTTATTAAGAAGTGAAAGTCAATTTGTATAATAATTATATTTTTGGTCTTATAAACCTGTAAGGGATGGCTATTGACATTCATACATTCATTCACTCATAGAGTCATGAAGAATATTCATGAAGGGAATGCATTTGATAATGAAAACTAACAATGGTGATACTTTTACCCAATTAATATCCTCAAAAATATTGTATTACTATTTTGAAAATCACATGTTTTATCTTAAAATCCCATTAAAGAGAAATTTCAATTCATATGTACATGTAAACTTCTGAAAATTACCACGAAAGTGAATATAGGAAAGGCACAATGATTTCCATTTCATGGTGTCTTAAACAGTGCAAATGTGGGGTGCAGAGCATGCAACCTTTTATAAGTGTTTTAGTGTGTCTTTGACTCTTTCGCTTAAGTGTCACATTTGTTGAGATGTGAATCAAAAGTTTGTGTTCTATATTATATCATGCTAATATTAATTTATGTAATAAACATATGTCCCTGATTACCATATTTGCATGCACACAGAAACGATGTCTGTTATGCCGGGGCTCCACTGCAGCCATCGGGCGCCCGTCAGCGCAGCGTCATCGCCAACGTAGGGAATGTTCCCTTTTGCATCAACGAAGGGTGCTCTACTGCCGACGGCTGCGTTTGGATAGCGTCTGAACAGCATCACCCATTCATTTTTTGACGCCGTCCAAACACAATGTCACGTAACACACTTAGTGGAGCCCCAGCCTTAATCAGAAACTTGATTAATTGATTATTGCTTTATCTGACAGCGGTATTTGGTTTGTTGCTGTAACTGTAAGCAAACTCTCACGTTCAATAATTAATATTAATATTCCCATTTTTCGCCACATATATCTTAACAAAACAAATGGGTGGTTCCGATTGGCTATATCAGCTTAAAGACCCTAGAAACCGCTTAGTTACCATAGTAAAGGCATTGCAACAGCCCAGAAACCACATAGAAACCAGCTTTAAACTATCTAGCAACACTCAACTGTAGCAACAAGGTAGTACTCCCAACAACCACCAATAAACCATCAAGCAACAGCCTTGCAACTGCCTAGTGTACAATAGCAATAGTAGTCATACCCTAGGCTGGTGACGACTCATATTGAATAGATTGGCTATACTGTATATTGTACTAGTCTATACTGTATATATAATATAATATTGCTAAAAAAATATTTGAATGCTAAATCCATACCATCCATATTGCTTGTATATTTGTATTTGCATAGTTATCAAGGCATAAGTTTAATGCACAAAGAAAAACCTGGTGTCAGAGGCATAGACAGTATGTTATTCTATATATATAATCAAAACTAAATGTGCACACAAACTTAACTACTTTGTCCAATTTTGCATATAGAAATATCTGGGACTCACTTGCACAAGGTTGTCGTGTCCATATTCAAAAAGCGGATACTCATTCTTGATTCAATATCAAAGCCATCCAGTAACTGGAAAGGAAATATTGAAATCAGTATTTGCGAATTAATGTTAATTATGATGTGGCAATCTTTTAAAACAATAACTCATAAATATCCTGTTATTATTTCCAAATGATTCAATACTATCAACATTGGAGATGAAGGGAGAGGCAGCACTATGGACCGTAGTTGGTTCGAAACGTTGGGTTGTCAATAAATGTGTATCGTTGTGGCTACGAGTCGTGCAGCCTCATCCTTCGTCTCCAATCTTCTGCACCTCTTCAGCACTGGTGTGCACCCTTACATCTTGATTGTTTACTATCCACATTGACATTACCTGTAGGTTTTAAGTACACTTACGACATGCAATTTTGAAAATACATTTAGGCATTTAGACTTACCTTAACAAAATGCTCAAACGTGATCCCCTCGTAAAATTCATCAGGTTCCTGCGTGTAGAAAATACACTTAATGAAAATGCTCAGACATTATATACATCAATTTAAACAAATACAACGTAAATACAGTTCCAACGGCCACGACAGGGAAGGACACGATTCACTTTAAAACATATTAACATTTTGATAGACACTGCATTTGACTCTGAAGAAAACACAATGTGCCTTGAAAGATTAGTTGTTTGCACATTATACCATTAAATTATATTGTTTGCTTCTGTATATCATTAGGGTTCTGAAGGTGAGAAGCACCCATATTACCGTTGCTAGTATATTGTTGTATTCTGAGAGCATAGCCTCTCCAATATTGTGGAGTGCAATTGTGGAGTCTGAAGTGCAAGAGATTCAACTCAAACGAAACGTGATCTTGACATAGCTTCCATACCATATGACCCATTGAAATACTGGCCACCTCCAACATGGCAGCATCAGTGATGCCCTTGGCTGTGTCCTTTCCCAGAGCTCCGCTGCGTGATAGCAGTTCCTCCACCACCTAAAACAATCCACATCCACGGCAGATCAATGACAGCAATCTCCACAAAAAGACTTAAATCTAACTGGTTGTGGCACAACCTTCCTCCCATGACAGTGGTCAAACTGACCTCTTAAATTTAATTAAATGTCATAGAATGATAATATTCACAACTTACAACAGACAGACCCACCACCCGATAATAACAATTAATAATAATAATAATAATAATAATAATAATAATAATAATAATAATAATAATAATAATAATAATAATAATAATAATAATAATCATAATGTAACAGTACTTATTGTCATCTGTAGGGTAATGTTTAAGCACAGGCTTACATGTCGATATTCCTCGAGGGTTATTGTTCCATCATTGTCGGTATCATGCATGTTGAATAGAACTGTCGAAGAAGGAGAGACTGTTACAGATGACCATTCTTCTCGATTAGTGAGTTAGAATGTGATACTATCTTGCAATGATTTATTTTCATGTATTAACCACTAAAACCCAATATCCGATTTTCAAGATTGTGATCAGCCTGTGTGAGGAGGACATACATCTAAATTTCTCCTTCCGGATAATCTGACGCTGTTCTTCTGTCACATGCACTTTTGGAGGTCTGAAATGGGACATGACGACCAGGAACTCTTCAAACCCAATCTCATCCACTGTCCCCGCACAATTCTGTCGAAAATTTCTGTAGAGTGGAGACAAACATTTCCATTAGGATCATATTTGACACACTACTACTCCACTCACCATAGTTATACAGTATCTACGGGTATATGCATCCACAGTATACATTGTGGAATGGCTTCTTGTGATGTCAATTACAGCTATTAATTTACATTTGACTATGCATTCAATAGTACAGTATTTCCCCTCTTGAATGTGTTCATAAGCATAATTTATTATAAGCAATATGACAATAAACAGGGAGCTAAATAAATACCAAAAAATATAACTTTGTTTCGAAGTATGGCATTGTAAAGTTCAAATTATAATGTACAGAACTTTTAGATTAGCCTGCATACAAAATCAAAAGGCTATACAGTATGTTTCAAATTATATATATATTTTTTTCATGTCTTTTTGTGCTGCCAACATTAGCATTGACCCCAATGTAAGTGGATGCATCATAGTACTAATCCTTAAGCCATTTTGGACTGAGGCCGATTCTAAAAACGTATTCAGTTTTGAATACTGTAAATACTGTACAGAACCCAGAATGGGTTAACTGTATTTCTATTTAATATTGATGGTGATGTTCTGGTGAGTTTTTAACTTGGTGAAGAGGAACAGAAAATGCCACCGAGTGGATTTCCCCTAATCTTGAATCTACCGTACCTCTTTAACTGGACCCAAACTACTGCTACAGGTACAGTAGTTACACTTTGAAACTACTTTGTAGGTACAGAAATAAACCTTCGAGTCAAGTAACTCACAAA
Organism: Benthosema glaciale; assembly: GCA_900323375.1. NCBI lineage: Eukaryota > Metazoa > Chordata > Actinopteri > Myctophiformes > Myctophidae > Benthosema > Benthosema glaciale. Next base: position 9,020 of record OOFJ01104799.1, read on the forward strand.
CGAATAAGTACAATACCTTCTGTCAAAGAAGGCCTCTATGATTTGTGAACGGATGGGATTGCATGCCAGATCTGGAACAGTGTTGAAATCCTCTCTCCTTAGAAATAAAATACAAAAAAGCATGACTACAAGTAACGTTACAACGCTTAGTGCACCAGTAAGCAAATACAAAACCTGTTAAGCAGGTTTCCACAGCCACTGAATAATTTGACATTTGAATAGAATGCTAGTGTTGTTTGCAATGAATTATAGGCTATGTACCGCAGAATATTTCTAGGCATTTGTATATGCTGGTATGATATCGGTATCGACTTACTGCAAAGTGTCTTCATCATGGCTCAGCTGCTTGAATCGGTTGTGTAAAATTCCAATCTGTTCATAGGAAACTAAGAATAGAGAAGATTGTGAGACATGCTGTTGGCTTATATTCTCCTGTTCTGAAAACCAACAATTTAATATACCATACTCAATTTAATGTGGTTTGTGCAGAGAGGCAAATGAAGTCTGGTGGATAAATCAAATCATATAAGCATAAGCAACCTCTGAAATGGTTCTACAGCCATGTGCTACATATGATTAGGGGTTAAACTGTTATACCAATAATCGATAATTAATTCAAATAATTGATAATCGATGAATAATCAATCCCTATTATGGGCATGACATTATAAAGAAATCTAATATAGTGAAATGTCTTATCTACATGTTTGACAATTTAATGACTTTTAAGACCTTTTAATACCTAGAAAAAAGAGTGTTACTGCATCAAAAGTATAATCAACAAACTATACCAAAGAGATTGGTGAAACATTGGCCAAACTGCATGTCAAATAATATTACAAGCTCACAAGATCTGCTATTTTCAAGTACTTGCCAGGGTTGGAGGGGGGGGGGGGGGTGCCCAGTTCAAATATGATTATTATTATATTTTTAAATGTCTTGATTATTTGATTAATGTAGGCTACTAGTCTACTCAAAAGAATAATCACTAAAATGATCGATAGTTGCAGGCCTACGTTACATAAAGCAATAAGTTAACATTTTTACGTTTGTGGTTTCATGACACCAGACTTTGTAAGGCTATAGTTGTAGTACTGTCACATGAGCAGATTTGCGTATTCATATCATGTGTAAACCATGTTTCTGACATCAGTCCTCAGTCTTCACTCTTCAGTCAAAATCTAAAGATTTGATCTACCATTTTGACTTGTGCCTTCTTTTGAGTGCATGTGTGCAAGAGAGATCCGGTAATTAGATCAATTAATTACTTATAGGTAAGATAAATGATTCAATACTTGCTCAAATCAATTGGGAATATAGCCTCGCTATTCCAGTAAAACCTGAGATAGCCCCACGTAGGCCTACACAGCAAAGAAATGGCTATGTGATTATTTATTTATTAAGCTAATCCTCTGGCTCTCAGCATGTTTTCTCAAACGTAGATAAACAAGGTGTCTCATCTATTATTAACTGTGACTCAGGCCTCTGTAAAGTGTTAGGCTCCCCTTCAGCATACTTTCAGTTGAGTTATTGCATCAGTGTAGTATAACTCGTGATAGTCATTCTATGCAGCTGCAGTGCATGTGCACTGTGCACCACTACCTAAATAAGTATCACGTTGTTTGTAAGTTGCCAAACATTAGACGTAAGGCTATCTTGGAATAGGGAATAGGCCGTCCTCTGCAAGAAGACTGTCACTGTGGCATATATTTAGAGGTTCTCACAATGCAAATCGTCTGTATCTGTCTGCTACACACCGTGGACACACACAGCTATAGTATGAATCATGCTTCCATAGTTATTCTAGTGCCATGATCACGACACGATGTCAGCCTATAGTTATTATGATGAGATACACCATGCGTGCATGGCATGCATGTCTACTCACATCCCGTCTTTTCCGCGAGATCGATGTACTCTTGGCGATCAGGTAATGACTGTAATGCGCCCATGCTGTAGGCTACTGTCAACTCCCGCGCCGACCAATCCAAACGCGAAGCTATAGACCGATTGGCTGTAGTGTAGCCCCGAAACGGACACTGCAGGTCAACTGGCCTGGTTTATAGCGAGTATATTAGGATTTATTATTATCTTGCATCGCTGGTGGTGGCGGAACTGTACTGTACTCTGCACTAGGCACAGGCAGCCAGACGCGCTCTCTCTCCCTCCCTCTAGAATCAAACCCTCACCATCCTCTGCAAAGCATTACTTCCGCAACTCTGTTCCCTGACGACGCCACAGTTTTTGTGACAACAGGCGTGCTTGTCTGTGCGGCTTGCATTATTCATTCATGTGGATTTACTTATTCATAAATAACGGCCTGAGCCGAGGCTGTCAGGCGGCCGGGTCGTTTCGACACGAGGAGGAAATAGGCTATCTACTTATAACTAAATATTATTTCGCAGAATTCGGTGAAAAGATAATAATGAAGTAGTCAAACTTTCAGAAAGTGTGACTGCTTTATAGTTGATATTGTGGTTGTGGAGATCGATGGGTATACTCAGAGGCTACTATAGTATGTATGTATGTAGTGTAAAACGTTATCTTTTAAAAAGAAAATCACACTCAACGTGTGAATTGAGTGGTGCATTAGTGAAACAGCGCCCCCTGTTGGTACGCTAAACATAGTGACAGGGATAGGTGTACAGGTGGGTGTACAGGTGTACGTGGACAAAGCTGGGCCTTGGAGTGATTGCACCACTAAAAAAACAAGAACAAAAAAGATTTTGTAACGTTTTGCTTTTTGGAGCAGGAGTAGATTTAATTTGGCCGGTGGGTGGGCATGTGTGCCTTTGTGTGGATATGTAAAAAAAAATGTTGTAGACCAACGACAATGTCAGGACTGAGGTGTATATTATTAACCATGAGATGCATGGGAGGCTTCAATAGAGAAGACTGTTTGCCCAAACATGGTGCTACTACATCTGTGTTGTACAACACAGTCCCTCTGATCGTTTTTGATGCCCTCCCTGCCATTACTGTCTTTCTGTGTTATGAACTGACTCAGTGGAGGAGGTGCAAGCCCATTTATAACATAATAAATGAGACAAGCATCTGCAACATATTTAATACTATCAAAATTGAATACACATCTACTTTTGAACCGTAACAGGCATCTGTCAAAGTTCAACAATGCATCTTAGTCCATATTCCAGTGTACTGTCTATCAGATGCTGCCTGTCCTGGCAATATAGGAGTGCAGTTCTTAAACTGTCATAATGGTGTTTGTTTGTGGATTTCTACCTGTGCTTTCACCTACTTTCACCTAATCTAACATGCCAAGATGGTGAATTGTGTGGTTAAAAAGGAGCAAATATACATTATACAAAAAACCCCAGAATAAATCATATTAAACAGGAACTGCCTAGTAACTCGATAAGAGTGCAAGGTTCTTATTTTAATCAATCTAATCCTTGTTCTCCCAGTCCCAATTGGGTAAACCAATCCCTTGAGTGAATGCACAGCATGTAATAGCCTTTTAAACAGTAGCCTCTGTCCCAGCCTTACTCATCTGCGAAGAGAACAGTATGCCAACAACAAACCCCACCCTTAATTGAAAACAAGTAGCACCTGACTGATCCCCGCCCTATTAACAGGCAGTTACATGCGTGCTGTGATTGCCAGATGAACAGTGAAGTAGATCACTTAGAAACAAGGGAATTGCTTTTTAAGAGTTGCCAGGTGAAACATTAATCTACTGTGATGCCTTATCAGTATTTGGTAGCCCTGACAAAACAAAGAGACTACGGCTGGTTGAAAGAGTTTACTACAGCACTGGAGTTATGTTTCATGTTTGAAACAGTTGCTATGTTACAGGAGTTATGTTTCATGTTTGTACGAGATAGATAAAGAAGACAACCTTTCTTCCTAGATTGAATTGCTGACATAAATGACATTAAACACAAAGCTGCACTTTCTTCAGGTGGGACCAGTTCATTGGGCGAGGTGCGGGGAAATGGATAGCCCCATATGTTACTCATATGGGCCAATTACTGACCTCAGCATAACTGATAGCTATCAGTCATCGGCCTACTGATAGCCTCAACATTAGCTCAACCCACATACATGCATGGCATCAAGTGCAGCCTCTGAAAGCCTGTCTGTTGGTGATATACAGTCTGGCTCCATCTACAGTCAGAGAATAAGGTCTCACATTTGCCTGCGGTTCTGATTCTGAAGGGCATGGCATACTATGTGCAGATGACAGTGTCATTGACCTCAGCCTGTGGGTCTGAGGGCAGCTGGCATGGAGGGTGGCATGGAGCCCTGGCCTTTAGGCCTCATTCGGGGAGGTCATCCTGCTGTTGCCGAAAACTTCCATTTCAGCTTTAAAGGCATCACACTGGCCTTAATCTCCACCTCTTGGGGTCGTAATTTTGGCTGATTTATGTTGACCTCAGTTTCGAGTCAGCCTTGATTTTTACTTTGTCTGTGTTTGGTTCCTGAACTTCCTGTCTGCGATGTGATGTTTATTTTCATTCCATTCCACTTGCTTATTATTTATTTTAAATAATATTTCTATTTGAAGACTCTCCTGTTTCAAGTCTAGCATGTTTGCTGGAGCTAGCAACTACAAATGTTACATGAGATATCAATGTAAAATCCTGATAATCGTAATTAACTCTGAGAAATGAAATGTTCTCATACAGTGGCTGAGCCTACAGCAGACAGGAAAGACAGTACAGACAACAAATGTGCAAGTGGTGAGACAACCTCAGATATTTAATCTTTTTCATATTTTGTTTGTAAATTATAAATTAATGTCATATTTTATACAGTACATGATCTCCATAAGTGCATCTGACTCCATACATTTGCCTTCATACATTTGACTATGTGCAGGTCCACCGCAAGACAATTTACAATTACAATTTACAATTTAGGCATTTAGCAGACGCTCTTAATCCAGAGCGACTTACATAAGCAAGAACAAAATAAAAGCATGGTAATACATCATATACATACAAAGTAGTTAATGTGAATAAAACATAAGCTACGAACATCACAGTAGAAAAGTGAATGTGAATAAAACATAAGCTAAGAACATCACAGTAGAAAAGACTATACAGGCTTACTTATACTAGGCATATATACTAACAGTGCTATGTTTACATGAAATGCTATAGGACTACATAACTGCTATCTGAGTCTACATAAAATGCTTTCTAAGATACATAAGTCGAGTCTTTGCTTACGCCTGTAGGAGGTCGAGGCTAGGGCAAGTGCCACTGATGATTGATTGATTGATGAGTTTTATTAACAGTTTGGAGAATTACAGTACATGTCAAGTACAACTCAAAACAAAACTGTTAACTGTGGACGACACCATAAAGCATTACACTTGTTTACAATAGGGTCCACCATGTTCAATTCATCATAACATTCAAAATACATACAAATAATCACAACAATAGCAGATCATAGTGGGGGTAACAGGGAAAAGAAAAATATACAAAGAGGGGAAAAGGGTGGGTTGACCTGGGTGGGGGTGCCGCTGAAACTGGTAATACAGC
>OOFJ01104801.1:0-10665 GCA_900323375.1 Benthosema glaciale
ACTAGGCTTTATACTCTATGATGGTGTTGCGTGGAAAAATAGCCCATCTGCAAGGTCACAATGTGCACACACTGTGTGTGTGTGTGCCAAAATCACATTCACTTCCTGAACACAAAAGGAAAATAAATATTTGGTGATTGTGAGTGCAGCAAAACAGAAATACATATACATCCCATTATGTTTTTTCTTTGTCCGTTTGTCCCATGCTTTCTATTTAATATTCTGCAAGTGCGAATATCTTGTGTTCAAAAATCCAAGCCAGTGTCCCTGGTTACTGAACCGTATCAGATCCAGGTTTCCACACCTATTAAACAATTCTTGATGTAGTTCATGATACAAAGGGCAGTAAAATATCAAATGGAACTCATTCAATATAATTTATCACAGTAAGTGCAAATCCGCTATTCCCCCATTATTCCTCTGTACCCTACCAGTCTCAAGGTGCAGGGGCAACGTCCCAGAGCCAAGTTTGGCACACACAGAGAGATCTTTGTCTTTTGGATAATGGAGCACAAACATACCTTTCCTTAGCATAACAGCTTTTTATCATAACAAATGTCCTCAGCTTTGGGTTTATGCAATATATCCTGTGACCATTTTGTTTTGATATTATAAACTATAAAGTGTGTCTTTAACCATAGAGATGTTTATAATACTGTTATTATTCTTTTTAAACTGTCAATGACGTAACCCAGTTCTCAGGAGTGTAACCATCCTCTGCTGCACTTGCCCATGCACCTTTTGTATCGATGGATACATCTCAGTTGAAACTTTTCTCGGGCATTCTGATTAGTCTATTCCACAGCCTCTCCATCTTATCCCACACGGCTCATGGCAAACACAGGAGCGTGTGAGTGTGGCTGTTCTACGCTTGTGTTAACTTTATCTGTCACCTGATCAGGGAGAGTCCAAGCCCATAGATGTTTGTTTTTTTTCTCGAGCCACAGTGACAACAACCAGTACGTAGGCGTCTGCCTCGTAAACAAACGCTCACTACGCAAATGTCAACCTGAATAAATAAAGTCGGGTGTTGATATTTGATTATATATGTATATTGTGTGTGCTTTGTCGGTCATACGTGTACACCTTTTTTATGTTCACTTATAGATCTTTCCACTTTTCCATATCCTTATTGGGATTAATCCCTATTAATTGTACCACTCTTGTTTGGCTTTCTCACCTAGTTTTTCCTTCTGCTTTATTATTCCTTTCCTTATTATCTGTATTGTGTGTCGGTCATATATAGCCTGGCATGGCCAGACTAATATCACTGCGTAGATATTATTCTGGAACTTCTTTGTTGAGGTTTTATTTCCAAGAGGTGGTTACAAACAGATTCCAATGGCACAGCAAAAAAAAGTCTCACTTTGAGGGGCTCTGATTGGTCCATCACAAATTTGGGCTCAGGGAAATATAATTCAAATTGAGGAGTGCCAAACCCAATCTACCCAGGGATTTTTTCCTAAAGCAGATTGGGCTGGTTTCCAGGCTAGGTCATATATGCTTTTTGGAGTCAATCTGTAGATCTGTCCACACTTCATTATCCCTCTCTACTTTAACACTGTCACTTGTCCCCTATTTCCTTCTGCCTTATTATTGATTTCTTCATTGCCTGTGTCTCTCTTTTTCCACTGCACATCTCTTGTCTGTCAGCCTCTTTCTTGTATTCTGAATGCGTGCGTGCACGTGCGTTCATAATGTCCTATTCTCCATGCATTAACTAACCACCACCACCACACCTGTTGTCTCCCCTCCCCCTTACAGTCACTGGAGAGCACCCGACGGATGCTGCAGATGGCGGAGGAGGTGAGTCCTGCTCCAACTCCTCATGCTCTGGATCATTTTACACCCGCATCCATTGTTAACCACCACAAAGCATGCAGCACTTTAGGTGTGGATGGCTCTTAATGGAGTGAAGATCTTTAAGCTTACAAATGCATTGTTAGCTTGTGGATGCGTTCTTTTTGGCAAATGGCAAAAGCATTAATTAGGCTATAAGTTCAGTGGACCTTTTCAGTCAATTTAAACTGCTGTAAATTGACGAGTAAAAACATTTTAATGGTTAATTTGACGTACGTTGTTCATGTTTATTTGTGAGGATGTATAATTATATTACGACACAGTGATGTATATTTCAAACCAAAATTGAGTGTACACGAACATGATGACGATTCATGAACAAAGTCGACCGTCCTTCCTACTCTCCTTCCCTAATGTCTGAAAAAATGTATGTTTTTGTTGTGTATTCCAGAGCAAACAGACGGGCGTCAACACCATGGTGATGTTGGACCAACAAGGAGGTACACAGACATACCCACAGCAGTGGCACAGGATGCCTCCAGGATGCCTCTGGTTTTCATTGCTCCCATTCTGTCATGACCGTGACAGCGATAGGCTTTAACTCACAGAGTGATGCCAGCTTCAGTTTGAGCTGTTTGCCACTTTTGAGAGATGCCCCAAGTCAGTTTGGCACCTGCATAATAACAGTCAAAATCTTCAGCTTTAATTTAACTTAATGTGACCATTATAAAATGGGTAAATTAACACTGTTGTTGCTTTTTTGTGACTTCTACCTTGATTTAAAGTAGGCAAATGTGACACTGTATAAAATAGGCATATTTTGAAATTGTGTACAAAAATGTGACGTGAACCTAGAAACAATCATACCAAATGTATATTGTTTGTGGCGTGGGCCAACCTCTTCGGGTACACGATCACTTCAACGTTTTATTTCCACGGTTGGTGTGATCATCAATTGAAGATCACCAATGCTTTTACGACTTGTTATAGGCTTGTCAAGTCAGTGTATTGGATGGCAACTTGTGAAGCATTAAAATAACACAGTAAATACCCGGCCTAACTAATATTGACAGTGTCAAATCAAACTTAATTCATATAGCACATTTACTACATGGATACATTCAATGTTCCTGCCTCGCAGGAAATATGTTTGTATGTTTGTGTGCAACGTATTGCAGAGCTAGTCTTCAATATTGGTTTTCTGTCTGTCTGTGTGTGTGTGTGTGTGTTTGCAGAACAGCTGAGGCGTGTGGAGGATGGCATGGATCAGATCAACCAGGACATGAAACAGGCTGAAAAAAACCTCACAGATCTCTCAAAGTGCTGTGGCCTCTGTGTCTGCCCCTGTGATAGGTATATACTTCATGCCTGCATAAACCCCACACACACACACACACACACAAACACACTTAACACTAATCATGCTTATGCCGTGTATACATCTTTTATTATTATTATTATTATTTTGCCTTTTCTTCTTCAGCGATCTCCCTGTGTTCCGTGCATGCTCACTGTCGTTCACCTCCTTGTTTACGGCCTGACTAAAAATCTACAGAGCTCTCCATGGTTTTGACCAAAAGGGAAATGTTCTGTCTTCATTTCTGACTTCAGCGTTCATCTCGTGTGAAATATTAACGCTTCTAGAGAGACATAAGGGGCTCCATTTTCGTCACTCGCTAAAGCCCTTATCCCTAAACTTCTTTGCCTTTTTTACTATTTTGAAAACCATTTTTGAATATTTAAAATGGCCAGTCTACAAGCTCACAACGTGTCAATGTAGATTGGCTAGTTGAACTATTCAAAATAGTAAAAAAAAGGCAAAGAAGTTGAGGGATAAGGGGTTTAGCAGCGACGAAAATGGAGCCCAAGATGAGGTCGCGTGAGGTTAGAACAGAAGATTATGCCTCCCGGTTTTGGAGGGTAATGGAAGGCAAGGTTTTTCAGAGTTAAATCTGCCTCGTCTGCTGGCACTGTAGCACCATTATTTTGAAGAATTCCTGACAAAAAAAAAGTGTTAACAGTGTTTCCTGTACCACAGAGGTCTCCTGTGATGTTCCACAGATGGCTGAGTGGGTGGTGCACACACACACTAAAATCCATGGTGGTGAAGTCAGACCGCGTACAAATGGAACCAAATGGACCCTTGTTGTGGGTCGATTTGGTTCCATTTGTAAACTCAAATGAACAACAAAGGATATTTTTTTTTACCACTACACCAGGTGATTTCACTAATTAGGACACCCCTCGAGCAGAGAGGGAGGAACTAATTACTAGTGGAAGCACCCGGTGTAGCAGTGGGTTGGAACGGAAAGCGGCAGCCACTCAAACAGCCTTTGGCACATGGTCGTGGCACCTCCGCTCTACCGTTTGATAATCAGGCTAGACCCCGTGCACAACTAACCCTGCTGAAAACAAAGTTCACTCCTGTCAGTTTCACCAAAGGGTTTTAAAGCAGCATGGCCTGAATGCCATTTCAGACTCCACCACTCTGCAAAGTAAACATTTCTCATGGACACACACACACACACACACACACACACATACACACACAGTGTTCTGCATGCAAGAAGGTGGAACTATGAAGTTGTGGGTTCTTGTGATTCAAAGTATTTGGCTTCTACATAGTCCTGATGCAGCCTCTGGTTAGTTAAATAAATGTAGCGCTATACCTGACAGAAACCTAGTGGCCATGGAGCTCTGCAATAGCGGCATTAACAATTCCAGCAGCATTTATATTCATACAGAATCTTCATGACTTATACTTAACAACCACACACACACACACAGTTCTCCCCCACTTTTCACTATGTCAAGCAATGCTACAATCTGGCCAACTTTCTTTTTTCCTCACTGAACTATAATCCATACTTGCATAGCTGTAGAGAATCTGTTTTTGAGTGTGCATTACCCACTTTCAACCAGCTTCCCTATTTTGGACATTTCATTGTAGACAATTGCAGATCTACAAGATCACAAGCTTGTACATACACTATTTTCGCTGTTGTTTTTAAATGCGGCTTAAGAGGGTGTGTGTGTTTCATTACCCTGTTCTAAAGTTTTAATCAATCTTTCTAAAATGCTTTCACAATGGAGGAGCGGATTCTATGATGATTACCTACAGATAAGGTAAAATAACCATTAGCATGCTTTGAGAGCAGTAGTAGCAGTGTGACTATATAGTACTAATCTAGTACTGTAGTAGTAAAAAACCTAAGCACTTCCATTTCCTGCTTTGTACCAATGGGTTGTTTCTCTCTTCAGGGTGTCGTCCATAGAACACGACACGCGGTACAAGAAAACTTGGGGGATCGGACAGGGGATCGGAGGGGGCGAGGGCGGCAAGGGCGAGGGGGATGGAACTGTGATCTCCAGACAGCCGTCAGGGGTTCGTAACGGCCAAGCTCCCCAGGTCCACACCTCGGCGCCTTCCGGACCCTACATCAAGAGGTGGGACTCCTATCCAGATCTTAGTACTTTTGTTTGGAGATGTTCTTAATGTCAGCTGAAACATATGCTTGTATAGGCTTGTCCAAAATCATTCACTACTCCCTTTTATAGGGAGTTTTGTGTAGTGTGACGTGGTAATGAACTCATTGGCAAAATTAAAAATCAGACACTACGCAGTCAGCAGTGTCAATTGTCACCTTTGTGGTCTCCAAGGCTACCTTTAAGTCAATCTGAGAACCCATTGACAAATAAAGGAGAAACGGCACCCTACCGTTAATTAGATAACTCCCCTGTTTGTGGAATTGTGGGAAAAAAATTTTTTTTTTACCAATCTGTATGTTGATCCAAAACTAGCACTTCTGACTGCATTGTTTTGGGTAGGAGGAATTTAAACCCTGCCCTGGTGTCAGGCAGGAACCTACTGCGGGACAAGTAGTGCTGCCTTTTTCTGTGAAGTTGTGTCTATCAACACCCTCGGAAAGGTTTTTCACCACAAAAACTCATCTCCAGCCAGTTACCTCAGTGATGACAGGCAGCACAAATATTTGACAAATGTGAGCCTTCTAGTTGTGCTTTCTCAGGCTAACCACCAACAGGCAGATTGCTTTATATTCAATCCCTTTCCTAAACACTCCAATTCGTTCATGACTATGCATATGTTGAAATGAATAGTGATTGCGTTTTCATGGGCATCATACACGGCCTAGTTAACTGTTGCTGCCGGAGACAGAAGCTGCTCAGTATGTACACAGTAAAATCCTTTGTGTTAATTTATCTATTTGTAACTCAAGTGTACAAATGGAATCAAACAGACCTGTTTCGTTTCATTTGTAGTCAAATCAGCAGGATTTCACAGTGTTGCACACTGTGATAACTAAGCTTGTAAGTCCAGGACAAATGTCTTCTCCCCTCAGAGACTCATTAAGGAGTATATTCAGGGGAAGGGTTTATTAAAGGGAACAGTAGTCGTGTTTGAATATTTCTTTGTTAAAAGGAAAGGTGAAGTTCTGTGGGGACTTAACTGTGGGCCACCAGACAAAGATGGTGTTACCCACGGCACCGTGGGGAACTACTCTTACGTGTCCTTTTGGTTAGCTTAGCTTAATGTGTACGTTCTCAAGAGTCACAAATGGATAAATGAACTTCTACTGTCTCCCTCACGCAGGATAACCAACGATGCACGGGAGGATGAGATGGAAGAGAACTTGGATGTGGTGGGCAGCATCATTGGCAACCTGAAGACCATGGCCATTGACATGGGCGGCGAGATCGACAAGCAGAACAAATCGATTGACCGCATCACAGACAAGGTGAGACATAAGATGTGCTCTTCATCAGAGGTCATTCTCCTTCTGGCGATATACTTATACATGTGTGCGGGATTGGGTTGTGAAAATGTACTGTACCTGTGATATGCTACCCAGCTTTACTTATCTACCACCTGCCTTATTAGATCATTTCTTATATGCTAGTATAATATGATTCTTGCATTGTATGTAAACATTTTTGTATCACTTAAAAAGCAAGCAAACAGTAAACCAGATTTATCAACAGATGGTTACTGGATGCCATCGTGCTTTTTCCTTTGAGAGTATTAGCAGATGTAGTTTGGGGGTTTTCCCTGTCTCCTCACCTGCCTCGTCTTTCTCTCTTTCAGGCGGACATGAACAAGGTCCGCATCGACGAAGCAAACCAGAGAGCCAACAAGCTCATCAAGTAGACAAAAGAGACCCTGCTTCCAGCTGCAGCCATCTACTCTGAACCTCCATTCACAGTGAGATGAAGAACATTCAGAAGAAGCAGTAAGGCAATCAGTAACTGCTGCTGTATCAATACCAAATCCACAGGGCCAGTCAGGATCATATCTTAGCCTTAACAGGAAGAGATGTGGCAGAGTCATGCTGCCGCTGTCTTTCTATCTCCCCCCGTTCTGTTTCTCTGACTCGTTCTTTTCTAACAAGCCAGAGTGGAAACAATGTAGTCCAGAACTTTTCCATTTGGAAACACTTGTTGTTGCTGTCTCTGGCCTCGCCCGCAGTCCTGTCTTAGGCCTGATTCACACTGGCAGCCAAATCTAGCCTGAACCAGATCTGAGTCACTTGAAATGAATTGAAATCTCATTGGTTTAAATGTCAATGTCATGTGACCATTTAAACCAATCGGATTTCAATCCTGAAGTGGCTCAGATCTGATTCAGGCTAGATTTGGCTGCCAGTGTGAATCAGGCCTTAATGCTTATATGTGTGGATAAGTTCCGTGATCCATAGCAATGTTGTAGCGGTATACCCCCAGGCCTTTTGTATATCGCCCCCTGTTGGTCCTACCTTCACATGGCTGTGGTTGCTTCAGCCACAAAGCTATGGGAAATACTTCACGTTGTGTGATTTGTTCCTCTTGTAATTGTTATTATAAGTGATTGTTTTGAGATTACTTGCGTATTTAATTACTCTCATGAAGCAAAAATGACTTGCGAATAAAGTTAGCATTTTTTTTAACACACCCCTTTGTCATTTATGTAAAAGCTGTAATTAACCAGTTTGTTTTACTTTGACTCATACAGTAATGTTTGTTTGCACGTGCGCACGCACGCACACACACACACGCAAACATTTTTATATTGACTAGATTTGAGCAAATACCCCCGGACCCAGGTAATAAGCAACTTTATAGGAATGTAGTTTCTTTATTTTCTAACTTACAGCAATAAACTATAAGCCTATAAACTATGCTGATTGCCTTCAAGATACTTGTGTGTGGTTCTGATTGCATTGCGAGAAACTAATTTATATGAAAACAAATCCAAATACCTCCTAGCAAGAGACGATTATAATCGATTTGAGAGAATTTCAATACTTGCTACAGCCTTGGGGTAAAGCAACTTGTTGACTTTAGACTAAGGTTGAAATGTGAGAGCATGTAACAAACACACAATATCAAATGTGGTGCAATAGATGGTTGCTAATTTTATAGGTGGACCATATTCACACAATGGCCATTTTGCTCTTCATACTCTAGGGAGGGTGGTAAACCCAACCCTGGCCGCTGTTTGAATATGATTAATGGTTAGATTTGCCTTTGCCACTGTTGGATCAAATGCTGTATTTCACTGCCATGTTATGCCTTCAATTTTTCAAAATTGTAGTAAATTGTACGTTTGGATATTTCGTTCCAAGTGGATTTATAGCATTTTGGATGGAAACCCTTAATTTTATCCTAAATGTGATACTGGTGTAAATACTTCATTATTATGGCTTTGTTATCCATAGCCTACATACTATATTCTGAAACTCATTCTTATCTCTTTTCTAGTTTGTAGAGGGTTCCTACACATGTCTGAACACGAATGCATCATAATTACATTATTTGTAATGGATTGGGATTGGGAGTTGCACAGAAAGTTTAAAATAACAATGCAAAGAGCTTATGCAGTTCTGCTGCACATGCAAACATTAATTACACATTTTATGCAACCATAGACTCAATTGTCATCTCATATATTCTGTTATTGTTTTTGAAGAGTGAGCTTCAGCCGTATAATTCAGTCTAAAATATATCTTAAGATCGACCAAAAACATTTTTTTAATCCAGTCATGGGGAAATAATTGAGTTTTGGGAAAAATGGAAATTGTGTAGGAACCTCATTCATTTGTTTTATTAGGTCCATGGTTGTGTTGTAACAGCCAGTGTCTTAGAAACGACACCGCCTGGAATTGTTGCATGAATATTTATATATCTTTTTCCCCCCACAGTGAGCCCAATGTAAAATGTTTACAGCAGATTGTGGAAAGCAGACGTTATTTCTGGGGGCAAAAGTGCAAAAATAAATCTGATTTTGTTGAGGCGGTAAATTTTGCAATGTAATCAATCCTGCCTGGTCTTATTATTAGGCCCCGCTGTGGAAACGTGTCTAATGATGAGGCAACACAATATGCTGGATATATTTCATGTACAGTATGCATTTTATGACTTGTTTTGATGAAAATGCTAATTGCCCAATCCACTGCTGCCACAGGCCAGACACCTGACACCTATTGAGATTGTAAAGACAAACTGCTATTCAGAACCTTGTTCTGCACTGTGCTCATCTTCAGCCTGCAACCTGTCACTTAATCTAATTAGCTGAACCCAGAGTTCTCTTCTGCAGGCTGTTTGTTCTGAAGCCCACTGGAATGTAAATACTGCAACAATTTGGCCTATTTGGAATATGTTGACATGTGCAACTTGCCCCTGTTTGTACCCGGTTTTGTTAATGGATGATTGTTTTATTTAAATTAACATAGTAAAAGTGCCTTTACTTCACACCTAAAACTGTTTCATCCTTAACTCGTTTTGAAAGTGAAATTGTTTATATTCAATAAAAGGCTTGTAAAGAATTTGATGTGGTTCTTCGCTTTCTTAGCAGTCAATACAAACTGTAAATCGAGTGAGGAGATCCTGTGTAGGAATCATGTTCTTTGTTGACTTTTGATTACGTTGTTGGCCATTTTATCACCGGAAAGATTAGGTACGGTAGGTAATTTCATCTTTTCATACGGTATGATAATATTGAAAGAGATTGGAAACAGTGCTGTGAAAAGTGGACAAAGATGTGCAGCCCCATATTACCATACTGGACCCTGGTTGGGCATAGCCTGGTAAGCCGGGCCCCATATTTGCATACTGGGCTGTTTCCAGACAGTCAAGACAAGACCCTATGGTGGTGAATCAAGAAAGAGACCATAACATATCGGCAAGTAAGTCGGATCCAGACCCAAAAGGTAAAAGCAGGACTTTGTGGTTCTTAAAAAAGAGATCATGTCGTCCAACAGTTTTTCAGCTGCTGTGTCAGAGAAGGAACAGACCTACCAGACAGCCATGCTGAAGAATCCTGAGATAAGGTTACACAGAATAGAAGGTATGTGCAGGTTTTCACGTCACTGTACTTTTATTTAATCTTTAACAGAAATGTTATGTACAGAAATGTTGTCGGTACTCGGTGGAGTAATGATTCCTCCTAGCACTAAACTGTAGATAAGGTCTGTGTGTGTGATTGAAATTGTACTCACAGTTTGTAGAATGAGTACAGTCAGTGAAAGTACAGGTCAATACAAAATCTGCTACGAGGATAAGACAAGAAAAAGGGTGTGTGTGAGTGTGTGTTTTGATTGATTGAAATATTAATATTTCACAGTATACAGAATGAGTACATTTCAAACGAAAGCACAAGTCAATACTGTTACTTTGTGGACGATCCATGATAAAGCATTACACTATTTACAACAGCGTCCACAGTTTTCAATTCATCAGAACATTTAGAGACGTACAAATATACACATCTATAAAAACAAAAACAGGAAATTATCATATAAAGAAAGTAACGAAGGGAAAAAATATTAAGGGGATAAAAGGGTGGGGAGGGGAAGGGAGGGGAGGGGGGGG